>CM060094.1:1879736-2052253 GCA_030522485.1 Stenchaetothrips biformis
GTTTTTAGGGGCGACATGAGGTGCAACCACCGGTTTCACTACGAGTGCATTGAAACGTGGCGGCTGACCCGGGTGGAACATCACCAAACAGTGGTGTGCCCCGAGTGCCGGACGCCATGCACGGATGTGGAGGAGAAGGCCCAATAAACGAGTAACAGGGTGAGGAGATCCGACCACTGTCTATGCACTTATTTAGGCCTTACGTGTTTGTACAGTTCAAACAAAGTATATGGAATAAAATTTATTCTGTTCATTGTCTCTTTAACAGGCGTCAGCTTCCTTCCTCGCCTATCTCCAAGATTTTTCTTAGACCTCCAAAGTGCCTTTTTTAAATAATAAAAAAAAAATAAAAAAAAAGAAAAGTTTATCTACACAGAGTGGTTCTCCCACTCTTTTGAATATGTTTACACAATGAAGATTTCTATGACAGTCATTTTAAGTATAAAACCAAAGATTTTTGTACAAAAAAATATTTCTATGTCAATTATCTTTATGTATTTTTATTCGTATATTTGAATTTAGTTTGATGGGGCAAATGATTAATAATAACCGCCTCTGTCCGGCAATGTTTGTTAAGACAGCACGTATTTTTTTTATGAGGGGATATTTATCTTCTCACAACGAAACTAAGTTATATTATATTGTTACACAAATGGTTCACAAGTACTTGTTTTTTCTAAACTCCATAATGTTAGATAAACTATTGGCTAAAATAATTTACAAACGCAATTTAAATATCTTGCACCATGTATGTTATGTGCTTACTGTCAGTGATTTCTTATCCCTATTTTGACATTTGCTGATGCAAAAACAGAAGGGGCAAAAATCCCAGGAAGAAAACATTTTGCGAATCACCAAAGGCTAAAGCTCCATGTAATGCGGACTATAATGAACAATTTTATTCACTTCAAATATACAAACAGAAATGAAGTAACAAGTTAGGACCAATGTGGGAAATATACGGCAAGACTAAATCTTCCAAATTTGTACAAACATTCATTTTTCCCAATAAAAAAACAATTCTTTTGAAAAAATTTCTACTTGTGAAGGATCACAATTTAGTGGCTGAAGGACTCCCCACATTTAAAAAAAGAAAATCAAGGCAAGTTCCTTTGTCAGCATCTAAACTACAAGTCCCACATAAAAAAATACATAGATGTATTTTTTTATTGCAGATCTGCATTTTAAATTTATACAACACATGAGTGTGTGTGACACCATTCCATTCTCACTTCAAGTCCAGTAAACATCACAGAATACACTTCACTAACTTTAATTAAACAAACAATGCACTAAATGTGCAATGCTGAACAGCAATAGCGTGGCAGAGAGAATCGCAGAACAGAAATGTTGGTGTTACACTCCACTTGAGTTTACCTACAAAAAGTAAAAACAATGTAACAGAGATGACTCTATGACATATTGTCCCGACAGTATCAATGAACTTCATACCCTTATGTGGCATCAAACTTGGATAAAAAATCATGCTCGAAGAGGGCACGAGATACTCTCACATCAAAGGACAGCCGATTGAAGTTCTTCCTGAAAACATGACCAACAGATGAACATTATTAAGTAGCCCTCAAGGAGAAATTATGTGGTCAGCAGCAAGCCAGCCAGCTAAGAACACAAATTTTGAAGACAGAAACCCACTGTCCAAAAGTAACCAAAGCAAGAATACTTAAAACCAAAATAAGCATTTCAGTAGACTCTTGTTTTCGTGGTTGCATATATGTAAAAACTAAAGAAGAGTACAGCTAAGTATTTTTTTCAATAAATCAAAAGTACAGGAGTTAAATTTGGTCATTATGACATCAAATAAACTGCCACTTTCAGTGATTTTATGGAAACAACTGTTAAATGTCTGCTCAGGGCTAGCCCTCAGACCTGCTTTGTCTTGTCAATAAATATCGCAACAATATGAAGATATTAAGAGGTCCAGGGGGAAAAAGGAGTAACATACCAAATAAGTATTTGCTGGTGGCTGGGATGAGACGTCCACTGTGTAAACCTACCAACTGGTGGCTGGATCTGTGGAGAGCGGTGAAAAGGAGATGAGCCAGGAGCAACCATCCTACAGACAAACATAATAAAAAAAATAAAAAAAATCAAAATAAGACTGACGCAAAGAGAAATATATGCAATGCAGCTGCCTATTTGAGACCCCAACTGAGATTTATTTGATTGCAATAACAAATGACTCTACTTCACTCAAGGCCAAAAAACAAAGTGTCGAGTCAATGTCTGATTCAGTGAACAAAAAAAAAAAAAGAGGATAAGGCTGTAGTGACGCAAGGTGGACAGGCACAGTGTGCTCCGCAACCAATGTGTCCAGCTCTGTTTGTTTTAAAAGACACCGTGAAAAATTCACAATCTTATTACCGATTTAATGACGCGGCGAAAAAGAAAACCAGATGAATTTTTGTTTTGACTATGCAGAAACCTCACCCCCATGCTGGATCCTTGGCTTCTGAAGGAAGACTCGGTCGGGTCCTGTCAACCTCCCTAGTTGGTTCCGCAGTTCACTCGCAGGTACATTCCTACCAAACAGCATGCTTCCTGTGGCCCTGCAACAAACAAAAACGCAACTGAGTAAGGAAAACAGACAGAACGAGCATAAAAATAGGACGGCCCGATAAAGCATTCGAGGCGGACGGAAGGTTAGGAACGGAAAAAAACGGCATTTTTACGACAGAAAGCAATGACAATTTACGAGGGAGAACACGCAAGGGTGCACACAGAGTTGGAGTGCACAGGAATTTAAACCTGTTTTCAGGGCGAGAAGCAGTCGCTAAAACGCAAAATTCCTCTACAACTCACTTTGGGTATGTTTGTAAAGGACGAGAAGAATCACAACAAACAGACGACCTTGATCGTACGATCGCAGGTGGATTCACCGCTTTCGACGCAACAAAAGTTTACCCGTTCACTTCGAGTACCGCCACCGTCACAATTATTTGCAAACAACATAACACCACCCTATGGGTTAATAAAAACATATTGGACGATGATAAAGAATGAAAATAAGGAGACCGGGACAGCCAGCATGCGCAATTAGGACGACTTGAGCTAGGAAGAAATAAAAAGAATAGAAGAGGGAACCTTCACGAACATGGCGGCCGGTTCCTGATTGGTTCTCGCAGGCCACTCAGTATGAGAAGTAGCGAGGTGCCCCACGGGTGCTGTGGCGGCTAGAGATCAGAGATCCTCCCGGGGAAGGTCGCTATTTGGCAGCAGACGCGCAGCATCCACGGGCGGGGCTTACCCTTCACCTCTGCGAAACGTTCCCCTGGCCCAGCCGCCGTGGTGCAGTGCATTACCACCACCAGGTAGTAGTACGGCCGACGGACTGGCAGGCGCAGCCCCACGGGCGGGGCTACCCTCGACCGAATAAAGCTATCTGCGAACGTTCCCCTGGCCCGGCCGCCGTGGTGCAGTGCCATGACCACCACCAGTAGTACGAGCGACGGAACTGGCAGGCGCAGCACCACGCGCGGGGCTTCGCCATAAGGTCCTGTGGAACGCGCCTCCTGGCGACAGCTGTAAGGGGCCGAAGGAAAGAGCCCTTGGCGGGGTGCGCGCACCGTGGCGCGCACCGTGCGCGGGCCACGGCCTTCCCTCCCCATCTCCCCCGGTCCACAGTGCGCTGCAGTTCGGTTTGCCGGTGCCCGATGGGAGCCCTGGGCGAGGCCCGGAGGCCAAAGACCTCGGCCGACGTCCAACCCCAATGGCAGTCCCTTTACACCCTCCCAGGACATTTCTCAGCCTTTACGAAATGTCTATGGAGAGTGCTGAAAAGTGGACGTAAGTGACGCTCAAGGCCGGTCCTTCCTTCTGGTAGCACTGAGTCACAAGTTCACGATGTGGGCCTTCTCCAGCGTGTCCAGGTTTTAACAATCCTCTCGTGTTCTAGAAGCTGCGTCTGTGGTGTTTCGCTGGACGTCCTTCCTTACCTCTCGGTGCACCTCGGGCTGGAACAGGAATCAGCCCGTGGGTAGGCAACACCATCGTGCCGCGCACAGTGCGCGGCAGGCGTGCGGCTCGATACCCCTCGTGTCCGCTCCGAAA
Source organism: Stenchaetothrips biformis (assembly GCA_030522485.1). Lineage (NCBI taxonomy): Eukaryota > Metazoa > Arthropoda > Insecta > Thysanoptera > Thripidae > Stenchaetothrips > Stenchaetothrips biformis. Next base: position 1,883,805 of record CM060094.1, read on the forward strand.
CTATCCACGCCAAGCTTGGGGACGGTCCCCTGGGGTGGTCTGGGGAGTATGGTAGTCGAGGGACATAAAGGACATAAATTACAATTGGAAACTAAATTAAAAATAAAATAAATTTAATTGAAATTAAATTAAATAAAAATTAGCTTAGAGAGACGTTTTGCTCCTACTCGAGTCTTGCTTTTAGAAATAAGGGAAAATAACAAATTAATTATCAAAAGTAAATTATAGTTTATTAGAAAACTGTGCAGAAAGTACGTCTAAACGGCCACTGTCTTTTTTTAGAGCAAGCTCTAGGAAAGCAAGTTTGTTTTCTGAGTGCAAAGCAAGTTTGTTTCAGGGAGACTTTGTGGCGACCTCCGTATTTTGTTGGTAGCTCTTATTTTACTAAAATTTTGTTCATCGTATTTTCTTAATATTTTGGAGGTTTTTAATGAACTTTTTCAATTTTTTGTTTCTCATGAGTAGAGTAGATCCTTTAGTGATGCAAATGACTTCGGGGGGGGGTCCCGATAACCATCAGGGATAGCCATTGGCCAAGCAATTCTTTTACATCCAATACAACAAAATTTTCCAAAACCTTCAAATTGCTCCAGAATCTGAACCCTTTTGGAGTTAGATCCAAAAAAAATTTATCTGGCGACTTCAGGGGGACCACCACCCTGAGTGGATAGACCACCCCTGTGGACTAAAATCCGTCACCAATTGAATTCGAGGGGGCTGTGTTGACTTGGCGTGGAAATACCCCATATGGATCAATGTAGAAAATTTAAAAAGTACATTTGGAATTGACAGAAAAGTGAGGTTTAATGGACTAAATACCCTATATAATGAACCAAAACAAAGTGCAAAGGCTGAAGAGAAAAAAGAAACATATTACGTTTGCACAAAAAAAAACATTTTGGCAACAGATAAAAGTCAATGAGAGTCTAAGAGTGTCGGCCCTTGCACTGAGACTTTTCGATTTAGCGTTACACTTCTTCCTCTTGACAACAGCAAAACTCAACGGTATAACTTTCGAAAGAACTGCAGCCCGCAGAGAAGTTTTCCTCTTTAATCACAAACATGTTTGCAATATATTCAGGAAGCAAAAACGGGCTAATAAGACTCTTAGATCGGGATAAATGACCAAAAGATTATCCTTGCAGGGGGGGCTCATATCCTCACTTTAGAAGCAAATGGAATATGCTCCTAGCAGGCTTATTCATCTATCATGCCCTCAATATTTGCAAAAAAATACCTATCTTCTTCAAACACGCTCCTCCGCTGCACAATCATTACACTCGGAATAAGGGTAGGCATAATAATGTAAAGAGGTATGGTCAGGAGGGAGCAGTAGCGGCGTAAAAGTACTCACAATTTTCAATAAACTCACCAAAGAGAATTAGACAGGCATGCGTGCCTTTAAAGAATCAACTCAAAGCTTATGCTATCGAGAGGGAACCATATACTCAGTCGAGGGGGCACAACCTACCACATACGTTGTACAAAATTTGAACACATTCCCACATTCTGGAGGCAAAAACGCCTGAAAGTACCCAACATGAGTGACAAATACAGCAGAAATCTTGCACATTCTCACATTCATTGTACACAAAATCTTACAGTGAGGCACCCCTCGGTCTGAGTTTGTTGAGTGGAGTTTGTGAGCGAAATATATGAATCTGAATCTGAAAAAAATAACCAGTTAAGTTCTGAGAGTGTTCTTCGGCGGCTTTTCCTTCTCCGCACGTCAAAAGAGAGAAAACCCGCCTGTATCGACCAGGATGCGCCGCGAATTGCTAGTCCTTTACAACCGAACGCCAGCACTCGTATTCAATCAGACTGAAAGCTTCAGTCAATGGGACATTTTGGCAGGCAGGCCGCACGCTCGCCGGCCGTCTTCGAGTAAAAAAAAGCCCCAGTTGCTTCGCTGGAGTGACGCAGCACGCACGATGGCCAGCCCTCGCCAAGTGACGTGCTTTGCCGTGTTCGTCGTGGTGCTGTGGGTCCCGTCCGAATCGCTGCCCACAACCTGGGATTCCATCGGGCAGAGGGACAAGACGGCCGCCGGCGAGGCGCGGCACATCCACGACTTGCTGGCGCCAGCCCTGCTGCGCTGAGGGCCGTCCCCCCCGCAGTTGGTCATCGTGGGGACGCCGAGGTGGCTGGACGCGTTCCTGGGGCTGCAGCAAGCAGCGGCCGCGCGGCTGCTGCGCCGCCCCACTGGGCCCTGGCCGTCCCCCAGGATGCACGCCGTCCTCGCCGAGCCGAGCGCAGTCCTGGTGATTGCCGAGGACGAGTCTACTGACCTGCTGGCCGCGCTGGAAGGCATGCAGAGATACACTGCAATACCGCATCCTTCTCTGGACTTCTGTCAAGGCGACCTGGGGACGGAAGGAATGGGCTGCAGTCACAGATGCCGCAACGCGGTCTCTTTTCGCAGAAACAACGCTCGTTGTGGACGTCGCTGGCGTCGGTCCCACCGTGTACTTGTGCTCCCCCGTGGACGAGTCTACGCACTTACTTTCAAAAGCCATTCCGCAGGGGGTTTGTGAGCCACGGTCGGTTTTCGTTCGAGCCACCATGCTACTTTTTGGGCCACGCGTCGAGAAGCGGCTCGTTTCATTGTTCTGACGATCAGACAACTGCGTACAAAATTCTGTTGACCAGGTTTATTGAGGTTGTCAGTCGAGAGGTGGACACGCAGACGCACTTGGTACAGAATGTGTGGCTCCAGGTCGTCTTGCAGTGCCAGTTCAACGTGATCAGCTCGGTCTTCCCAGTGATTCTTTCGAAGGGCACCAAATATGAGTCTTATGTGTGGGGCATGGAGAGGCTGGTGGTGCTGGTGGCCTCCGGGATGGGAGAGGGCAGCTGCCTGGTCGACGGCGTCACCAGAGAATTCTCTGCCACAGTGTGGGTCGCCACGGCGATGGCCGTCCTCGTGGTCGCCACTGCACTGCTGCTGCTGAGCGGACGCACGGCGGCCTTGCTGGACGCCCTGGCCCCCCTCGTGGGGCAGGGCGGGTCGCTGGCGGACAGGGGCGCGCGCCGCCCGTTGCTGGCCGCCTGGCTGCTCGTCTGCGTCGTCCTGTCGTCCAGCTACACCGGCAAGCTCGTGTCCCAGCTTTTCGTCGGATGCGATTCTAACGAAATGCAAACGCTGGAGCAACTAGCAGAAAGCAATTTGACGATATACGCGGAAGTTGGAATCGCAGTTGGATCCCATAATACCCGGTTGTCTGGCCGTATTAACGTATTGCTCTCTGATTCAATGCAAGACTTTTTGAACGCCGTGGTGAACCGAAGCGCCGCCATCGTCGTGAGAGAATCTGCTCTGCCGATTCTCGTTCCACACCTGCCCAGGCTGAAAGGCGTCCACAAGTTCACCTTGCCTGGGCAGTTGATGACCAGCTGCTTCTTGGCAAAGAAGGGCTCTCCCCAGGGAGCGAAGCTCAAAGCGAAACTGGGCCGATTTCTAGCTGCCGGCATTACACCTACGATTGTGAACAGGTTCCAGGATGTGTGGGACACCAACTTGTACTCGGTGGAGAGGGCCAGGGCTGTCCTGACGCCCAGTGCCTCTCCGCTGCACCTGGCCCAGCTCCGAGTGTGCTTCGTGCTCCTGGGTGGCGGCCTTCTCGCCGCGACCGTCTCCTTCGCCGGCGAGCTCTTAGCGTCTCGGCTGCAGAGACTGCATGCCTGAACTAGCAACTGGGTGGTTGGCATCGAAGGGAGCTTATTCGGGCCCCGAATTTTGCACTAGTAAAGTTGATCGAAATGAACTTCAATTTACAGGCTCTCATTTGATTTTGTCGTCCCAGAAACGTATTCCTCTAGGCCGCTACGCCAAGGTTTCAGCAATTTGGAAATTTCAATGATGCGCGGAGTTCGCGAGTGACAGCGAGCGGGCCTGGCGGGGCGTCACTTACTCAGCATCCTCAGACAAAAAGATTTTGCGCTAGGGATGCGGATCGAAAGGGAAAATATCGATATTATGGTATCGATAGTATCAAAAACTTCCGATTTTTTCGTGCTGATATATCGGTTTAAAATATCGATATGCCGATATATCGTTTGATATTTGAATATTTTTTTAAATTGAGAAATATTTGGTTGTGTTTTAAACTGACGTCTTCGCTGTAATACGGGGATCAAAGGGATCAAAAAGGAATTTTAAATAAATTCAGTAATGACTAAAATGGTCAAAAACAAATGTTTCTGCTTATTAATCACAAGAAAAGACAAATAAATGGCACAAATGAGTAAAAATAAAATGGTGGTGAGAACTACCACATTATTCGAAATTTTCTTATCTTAAACATTTTGCTTGAAAACAAAATTAAGGTGGAAAAAAATAGCGCTCAACATCACATATAGGCAGGAACAAGAAATCAAAAAAGCCATAATGGCATTCCCTACCGTGCCATATCCCACACATAGTCACTTGTGTTAGACAAGAACAGTCTTTGGCTGAAATGTTTCGTGCTCAGTCTGTTAGCATCATCGGTCATAATGCGTCCTGCGTCTGAGAACACACGTTCCGAGGGCACCGAAGTGGCGAGCAACGGCAGGTAAGCACGGGCTCCTTGGTACAGGGAAGGGTTACTCCAGCTTTATTCCCTCCCACACTTCCAGTGGATTGCCTGTTCAAGGCGCCGGGCGTCGTTGCAGGAAGGACCAAAGCTCCGTGCGTGCCTGCCCCCCGATTTCGTCCGACGTCATGTTGGTAAGGGCGGCTGCGGCCATGGCGTCATGTTCTCCCCACAAACCTTGAGCAGGATCACTACTACCACTCTGTCAAATAGAAACAAAAACAAAAAAGTTTTGCGAAAACGTCTGCAGGACAATTACACAGCAAAATTCATCCGGAATTATTTACTGTTTGCCTGCTGATTTTCGGCCTCATGTGCACTGTTCTCCGGTCGAGCGGCCGCGGCCTCTTCTCGTATGAGCTGTTTGACTTCGTCACTATTCCTGGCCGTGGCTGTTGCTCCAATGTTCCTAAAATAAGTCAGCTGAAATCGTGGGTCAACCAAGGTGGCGATGGCCAGTGGTATTACACTCTCTATATGCTCAAATCTTCGATTGAATTTATCGACGATGAATTTTCTGAACCACTTCGCGAGATCATCATTGTTTGGAACATTGATTTTTTACAAGGCCTAAGAATAAATATTTTTTTAAATTAGTTTTAATATTTTAAATATTTTTAGTTTGTCAAATATATGATATAGTCGTGCATACCTGGCGAAACACAACATCTCTAAGAAAGTTTTACGCAATGTGCCACTCAGCCAATTAAACTAAGTTTTTACCGAGTGCCCTTCATTTTTAATCTCGGATTATTTTATTATTATTATTGCTATTACCCCTTCTTTTCCTTGTTCTATTTTTTAAGTGAAACTCTTTCATACAGTAATATATTTATCGTACTGTGAAATTTGAGACCTGAGGTTGTGTATTCATAGATGTACTCTGAGCTAAATGATTTTCTAGAAATAGTTTAGAAATAGTTTTACTATACTGAGATTAACTGTTTTGTGACCTGATAATGTGCAGCAGATGCACTCTGTGCTAAATTATACTGTAAGTAGTTGTCTCAAACTGTGATTATGTATTTTGTGACTGTGGGCTGTTAAGTATTCATAGATGTACTCTGATTTATGATGTTGTTTTTTTGTAAGTTCAACGTAGTAGAGGATGAGTTGACTTGTAAAAATTGAGACAGTTTCATGAACGATTTATTTTAAAAGTACAGTTGTATATTTGTTATTGATTGACTAATGACTCATCAATGTAAGATTTTTCTTCTTGACAATGGGCGAAGACTGTAACCAACAAGGTTATTACTGCTTATGTAATAAGCCACTAACTTGCTGCCAAAATGGAAAATTTTAAAGATAAATACCATTTAAACACCTTCCAAAGACAATCTCTGCATCAATTTATTGCAGGTGGTGGAGCTTCATCGACAGCGGTGCCCCAAACTGAAGAAAAAAGAGATCAAGATGGTATCACTCTCGCTGTAGGTTTGTTACAATTATGTTGCAGCGTTGTTTTTTTTTTGCATTCCTTGTGTGATTAATGTTTGATTACAATTCGCTTGTAGAGGGTTATTTTCACCTCTCCGAGTAGTTATGATTTTGCTCTGATTGGGTGGCACAATTTGGTCACTATAGCAGTAATGGTGAAATAATTTATTCACTATTCACATTATATAATTATGAAAAGTGGTCAAATTCATGACCAATTGATGTTTCTTTTATAAATTAATGAAGCAACAAATCAGCTCTAAATGATATCAAAAAATGCTGCCATATGTACTAAATACTATGTACTAAATAGACTTGGTGATTTTGTCGCTGAAACTTTACATAAATGTTATGTTGATTTTCTTACTGTGATATTTATTATTGTGATAATTTTTTTTTTGTGAACATAAGCCTATTTAAAATTACGTACCTTATAAAATGAAAAGGTGTTACGGTGACAAATAAATAATAACGGCTTAATCTTTATTGTGTTCTACACGTAACTTTATTTTCCTTACGTTTGTGGACCGTAAGTTTCCGTTTCCGGTGTTTCCGAGGTGTTGAGCATCACTCCCGTGATGTCACGTGTGCTTCGTTGCTGACGCGAGGCACCGCAAGGACGCAAAGTCACAAGAAAAGCCATCAAAATGAAGGAATTTTCTAAATTTTCACGTTTTTCCTGGTCCTGAGAGGTAGGCTTGAGGTGCTCAACAGTCCATTCCTATTGTTTGTTCTTATCACGTAGTGCGGGTACTGAACCGTGTGAGAGGGTGCCCATCTGAGTGCCCAGAGGGCCCAAGAGACATCACTATTGATAGATTTTCGGGAAAATCCACAATTTGATGCCCCTGGAAGGTAGGCAAATTGCACTCGGCATCCCAATTTTGTTCATGGGGCTTGCCTAGTGGTGGGGGCACTCCGCCTTGCTGGCAGGGTGGACTTGGAGTGGCTGTAGCGGCCTACAAACTGAAACTCTTGCCAATTTAAGCCGAAATTTAGTCATTTTTTGCTCCTGAAAGTTAGGCAAATCAAAAAGATGGTCGGGCATATTTTTTTTCTTAATAAGCGTCCAAAAACGAACAAATCCTCGTTTCGTTTTTTAAAATCGGTCAAAAAATGACCAAGTTACGATTTTTTTCCTATTAATAGCACTGTTAAAAACTTTGAGGGCTTTGAGGAGGTCCTAAAAATCATTTTTTCGAAAAAGGAAAAAACACGTATTTACTTTTTTACGATGTAGAATCCAAATCCGGGCGGCGTTGGACGATCCGAGCAACTTCATTTTTTTTTGGACCACCCTACTAATCACTCATCAATGTTGGTATTTTTCCTTCTCAATCCATTGGGCTGAGACTGAAACAAAGAAGGTTAGTATTGCTTGCACAATAAGGCACTAACTTGATGGGGCATTTGAAAGATAAATGCCATTGAAAAACGTCCCAAAGACAATCTCTTCATGCTACACTATTTCTGTAAAACTGTTAATATTTGTCACAAAAAAGTGGAAAGGGTGACTAATCACTGTCATCAATGTAGGTTTTTTCTTCTTAACAATGGGCTGAGACTGTAACGAAACAAGGTTATTGTTAATTACACAATAAGTCCACTAACTTGCTGCCAAAATGGAGAAGTTGAAAGATACATACCATCGAAACACCACCCAAAGACAATTTATTCTTCAATTTTAGACTTTTCCCCTGCAAATGATAACATAGGTTCCCATTAAGTAGAAAGGAGTCAAAACAAGTGATTTCTGAATTATATGCATGAACTTACATTCTTTTGCATTTGCAAGTTTAAAGTTTTTGCAGGTTTAAAGTGCTCTATTTTTTTATTTCCCTAAAAAAAAAAAAGGTTTCATAGGAAACATTGTATTTTTTCAACAAGATTTTTGTGACAATAATACTCACATCCACTAAAGGCTGCTTCAGCTGTTCAACAGTGGCATTTAAATTTTTGTTCTCCTGGGAGGAAATTATAATTATTAGCACAGAGTATAGTTTGAGGCAATGTAAATATATGTAGAATCAACAACTCACATCCACCAAGTGCTTTAGCTTTTCATTATTGGCTTTAACAGAGCCCTTTAAATTTTCATTCTCCTGGGAGAAAAATTAGAATTATTACAGAGTAAAGTTTAAGCAATGTAAATATCTGCAGAATCGGTAGAATCAACAACTCACATCTACCATGTGCTTGAGCGTTTCATTTTTAGCTTCAACAATGGACTTCAAATTTTCAATATCCTGGGAGGAAATAAGGATTATTAGCACAGAGTAAAGTTTGAAGCAACGTAAATATTTGTGACAATGATACTCACATCCATTAAGAGCTGCTTCAGCTGTTGAACAGTGGCATTTAAATTTTCGTTCTCCTGGGAGGAAATTATCACTATCAGCACAGGAAAGTTTGTGGCAATATAAATATCCGTAAAATCAACACAACTCACATCCATCAAGTGCTTCAGCGTTTCATTTTTAGCTTCAACAGTGGCCTTTAAAAGTTCAATCTCCTGGGAGGAAATTAAGATTATTAGCACAGTAAAGTTTGAGACAATATAAATATCTGCAGAATAAACCAAACTCACATCCATGAACTGCTTCAGCTTTTCATTTTTAGTTTTGACAGTGGCCTTTAAATCATCATTCTCCTGGGAGGAAATAAGGATTATTAGCACAGAGTAAAGTTTGAAGCAATGTAAATATCTGTAGAATCAACGTAATCACATTTTTCAAATGTTTCAGTTTTTCATTTTTGGCCTTCAAACTTTCATTCTCCTGAAGAAATTAAGATTATCATCAGATAGCTCGCATAAAACAAACAGTTAATCTAATAGGTCCCAAATAACCCAAAAATCCCATTATAACTACCCATTAACTACTAATTGATAACTGTGATATTGCTGTCTGCTCGAGTCTACGGAGTTTACCAAGAAGGGACTCTTCCAATCTTTTCAATTGTTAACACATGGAGCACAGCCAAATTGTTTCTTCAGAGACTAGGTGAATTATGAAAGAGAAAGGTAAAATGAGCGAATCATTTCTCTTAAAGGAAAAGGATTTTATTGGCAACATGATAAAACATTCAGCTCAATTATTTATTTTTTTGATAATTCAACTTGCAAGCCATAGAGGCACCCTTCAGCCGGTTGCCAGCACCAGCAATATACAACCATCTTTCGTAACTTTTAACCAAAGTACACAAGAAAGCCTACAGTTTAACTAAAGTAAACTAGAAAGCCTATAGAGCACTGCAGCAAAATGTGATGTCCTGCGCATGGCCTGAGAGTAGCGCACGGGGAACGCTTGGCGCGTTATGATGACGTGATGACGTGCAGAGGTGCAGATAGATTAATGCTTTTTAATTAGTATGATTGGTTTTTTCTTTACCAACTGTGAATCTTTTAATTTTGTACAAATTTAACTAACTTTTCTTACTTCTCCTATTTCAGCTGACAAAAATGGAATTGGCGGCATGTATTTTTGGCTGAGCGATTAGCGAAGCCAGTTACTTCACTGGGGCTGGAAAGTTTTGTCTGTCTGTGTGTGAGTGTGTGTCTGTGTGTCAGCACTGCTCCTCCTGAACGGCTCGGCCGATCTGTCTGAGATTTTGCAGGGTCATTAGGTATGCCCTTGGCTCGCCACACGACAAAATTCAGCGTTCCATCTCATTCCATTCAGTCGTACTAACGAAAAAACACCAAAAAAAAAACGGCAGAAAAAGTGCAACTGTTTAGTGACTATATATTTTAGAGATATTTTACATGGTTTCTTATGTTTTTGAAGTTACTGATGACGAAAATGAAATCAATTTCGACCCCTGACCAAACTTTTAACTGCGAATTGGCTACCTCGACCCGAATTTACTGACATCATCAACTTCGACCCTTCATCTTGCAAAAAAAAGGGGCGACCGACTAAAAAATTTTATTGCAGATTTCAAAAGGTCTCGGCAAAACCTTTTCAACGAGCGGTCGGAAGGGGGGTCCGTGAGGCCGCCTTCATGTTTTGTGAAAATTGGTGCAACGGCCATGATTTGCACATAAACTTTGGCACAATAGGAACACAAGACCGGGCCTCTGTCCTGATGTTACATCAATAAGTTTGCGCTGTACCTCCACGGGGTGTGAGGTGCGAGGACCGAAGTCCCTAGAAACGGCCTCCGATTGTGCCAATGCCAAGCCAGGTCTAGTGCGAGGGCCGAAGAAGGCCCGAGAAGAATCCGCTGGTAGGCCAAGCTGGTATCGGCCCCTGTCGAACTGAATTGCCGGCGCAGCGAAGCGGAGCTGCCTACTCGGTTCGACGGAAAGGCGCGCCCTAGCTTGTATACTTCGACCATTCATCACGTAGGGCACTACTCATTGCCTCAATGAACACTTGAAACAGCATGCCGAAGGCAAGCAGGAAGCGCCGCAGGCCAAGGTAGGTGTAACGCCAGGCGTGGATTGTCGAAACTGGCGCAGCATCGCGAACCCTGTTACGACAAGACACGGTCTGGCGTAAACCTACCTTGTTATCTTGTTGCTTCATCAGCTTTCTTTTTATTTGTATGCGAAAGAGTAATATGGAATCATCTTGTTTGCCAGATGACAGAAGCAGGGTCCATCAAAGTTGCGACGGAAGATGCGACCCTAAATTGAAACCTGGAACATTTTTAATTTAGTATAAGATTTTTGTAAGCCTCAAGAGACGACGGATGGAAAAGACTATGTATTTATTTTCATGACGACGTGCAGAGGTGCAGACGGATTAATGCTTTTTTGGCTGAGTGATTAGCGAAGCCAGTTACTTCACTGGGGTTGGAAAGTTTTGTCTGTCCGTGTGTGTGTGTGTGTGTGTGTGTGTGTGTCTGTGTGTCAGTACTACTCCTCCTGAACGGCTCGGCCGATCTGGCTGAGACTTTGCAGGGTTACTAGGTATGTCCTTGGCTCGTCACAGTCAAAAATTCAGCTGTCTATCTCATTACATTCAGTCCTACTAACAAAACAACACGAACAAAACGGCAGAAAAAGTGCAACTGTTTAGTGACTTTATATTTTAGAGACATTTTTACATGGTTTCTTATGTTTTTGAAGTTCCTGATGACGAAAATGAAATCAATTTCGACCCCCGACCAAACTTTTAACTGCGAATCGGCTACGGCTACCTCGGCCCGAATTTACTAACATAATCAACTTGGACCCTTCATCTTCAAAACAGGGGGTCGACCGGCTAAAAAAATTTATTGCAGATTTCGATGAGTCTCGGCAAGAACCTTTGAAAGAGGGGTCGGAAAGAGGGTGTAGGAGCCCGACTTTATCAGTTGCCCGAATCAGGATCTTGATAAATGGGGACCGACCGACCTTTAAATGTTATTGCAGATTTCGACAGGTCTCGGCAAAACCTTTTCAAAGAGTGGTCGGAAGGGGGTCCGTGAGGCCGCCTTCATGTATTGTGAAAATTGGTGCAACGGCCATGATTTGCACATTAACTTCGGCACAGTGGGAACACAAGAGCGGGCCTCAGTCCTAATGTTACATCAATAAGTTTGCGCTTTACCTCCACGGGGTGTGAGGTGCGAGGACCGAAGGCCCGAGAGACGGCCTCCGATTGTGCCAATGCCAAGTCAGGTCTAGTGCGAGGGCCGAAGAAGGCCCGAGAAGAATCCGCCGGCAGGCCAAGCTGGTGTCGGCCCCTGTCGAACTAAATAGCCGGCGCAGCGAAGCGGAGCTACCTACTCGGTTTGACGGAAGGGCGCACCACAGTGGTTTAAAAGGTGATTTTTGGGGGAATAAGTCCTAGCAAGCGTTCCGTTCGACCAAACGCTACCAAAATTAAACGGCATCATCTCTAGGCAATAGGAGAAGGTCCGTTAAAAGGAAAATTTGATGCGATGAAAATTGGAATGTTAATGCTAGAATAAAGCGAAAAACAGCAAAATTAGGAGAAAAATAACCGATTTGAACAAAAGCGCTCAACTAAAAAAATCTCAGAATACTTCATTTTCGACTTCTGAGCTGCTAAAACTATTTTTTCAATGAAAAAGAAATGGTACATGAAAAGAAAAACAACCGTACAATTGTTTTTGGCACTTTGAGCGGTGCACTCTACAGGCGATTGGCGCAAAAACTGATCAATTTGGCCCGCTTTTGATATGTTTTTCCCCTTGCGCTCCGGTTTGCGGACGAGTGCGGAATAGTTATCATCAGGGCATCTTAATATAAATGTAAGGGAAGGCGCCTCGCACCAATAACTCCGTGCCACCGAGTGCCCCCGATGTCCGAAACTCAAACAGTGTGTTTTTTTAATGTTTTGAACGCATTTGTAGCAAAAACCCGCAACCGTAGGCCAAAACACGAACGCAATATTGCGCTGGGCGCTGCTTTCCTTTGTCTAATGATGGTACAAAAAGAAATACACGCCAGCATACCAGTAGCATCGCCCTCCTTGGAAAAATAGGGGTCGGAAACATTGAAGAAAAAAAGGTGAATTTGATCAAAATACAGAAGACTAAAATCAAACCCATCCTAGTGGCTCCCAGAGTCATATAAAAATCTACAATCGTCATTTTATGTTGTATTGGAGTATTATAGTCCGTTTCCGCCCCCCAGGTCGCTCCCAGGACAGTTTTGAAAAATCGATTTATTCCCCCTAAAACAGGATTTTAAACCACTGTGCGCACCCTACCTTGTATACTTCGACCATTCAGGCAAGCAGGAAGCGCCGCAGGCCAAGGTAGGTGGAACGCCAGGCGTGGATTGTCGAAACTGGCGCAGCATCGCGAAGCCTGTTACGACAAGACACGGTCTGGCGCAAACTTACCTAGTTATTGGTATGATTTATGTTTTTCTTCTAACCATGATTTTTTTATCATATTCTGACCAATTTTCCTTATGTTCTTTTTCTCCCTTATTTTAGCTGACAACAATCGTGATTTTATGAGTCGATGAAATTTTTAACTTCCTGGGACGCATCTTAACTGTAATAAAGGTGAATTGGTTTTTCTGAAGTTTTATTGTTGACAATGTTTGAAGAAAAGAGGTTATGATTCCGAGGCTAACATACCAAAACAATTGTATCTCTCTTCTTACCTGCATTTTTTGTTTTTGTCTGCGAACCACAGCCCAGACTGGCTTCATGTTACAAGAAATAACGATGACTAGACCTTTGCTTCATCATCCAAATTATGTGGCATACATAGATTGTGTTGTAAGTGTGCTGTGCTTGATGCTTGTCTCTAACGTTTGTACCCCATGCTTCGTTACTTATTCTTGATTCTATGGCCAGGTTCAAGTTTTCACTGGCGTGCTGATCATGATAAAATTCACACTTCATTGAATGCTGCTCCTAACGAGTTCTTGGGACGTCCCTGGAAGTGGCAGGGAAGTCGTACGACGTCAATGGATGTGGGTGGGAAGTCGTAGGACGTCACTTGAAGTGGCAGGGAAGTCGTAGGACGTAAGTGGAAGTGGCAGGGATGTTGGCGGACATCCCTGGGAGTCGGTAGGACGCCTCGAGGAGTGGCAAGGAAGGGAAGTCGTGGGACGTCCCTGGAAGTAGGTGGGAAGTCTAAGGACGTCCCTGGAAGTGGCAGGGGAGTCGTAGGACGTCCCTGGAAGTAGCGGGGGAGTGGAAGGACGTCCCTGGAAGTGGGTCGGACGTTTTGGGAAGTGGTAGGAAGTCGGTGGATGCGACTAAGACGTCATGGAAAGTCCGTGGATTTCAGTGGAAGAGGGGCCGTGACTTCCAGTGACTTCAAAACATGTTACGTTTGGAAGTCGTCGTTGGGAAGTGGCTTCGTCCGATAAGTTCCAGTCGGTGACTTCCCTGGTCTTCCAAAAATTCCCATGAGGGCAAGGGGTTGAAATTAAACAAAAATTGTTTTTTTTTTTTTGTTTTTTTTTAAATGTCAGGTGACAAGGAATTGTTTGATTGACACCAAAATTGGTCAGGAGGTGTCTCAAAGCTCTTTTCGTCGAGGCGCGACCACGCCGGTCCGCCGCCATAAAGCCAACCCCCTCCCAACGGGGTGGTAATGGTTAGGGGTAGCAACCCCCAGTAAAAGCTTTTTTGACAGTGCACATGCGGATTTTTCAACCGGGCCCTTTTTGAGGAATTCGGCGGTAATTCAAAACTAGGGATGGCGTTTAGACGGGGGCAGGCGGTCTCAGTGGCGGTCACAGGGGGGTGTAGGGGGTTCACCTGAACCCCCTCACTGATAAAAGAAAAGTCGTAAAATTATGAACCATTCTTGTATAGTATTTTCCCATAGTACATTCATATTTTTACGAATAATTTTATGACGAATGATTCATTATTTTTATGAATAACTCGTTTTCTTACGAATGCTTCATAAGACATATGAATAATTCATAATATTTAATTATGAATGTTTCGTTTCCTAATTTTTTCGTTACAGCATCACGAGCTGTTCGTAACTTTACGAATGATTCATAATTTTCTTTTATGAGCCATTCGTAATATTACAATTCACTCGTAATTTTATGAATGTTTCATGATTTTTCTCGTTAAAGTACGAATCATTCTTACGTTTATGAATAATTCATAATTTTCTCTGTGAGCTATTCATAATATTACGAATCATTCGTAATTTTACGAATGTTTCATAAGTTTTTTTTAATGAGCCATCCTTGTACAGTATTTTCCCATTGTAAAATCGTAAATTTACGAACAATTTAACGATGAATGGTTCATTATTTTACGAACAACTCTTAGATTTTGGGTACTTTTCGGTCACTTTCAGGCAATTTGTTCCCCAAAAATTACGAATGATTCGTAATCCTTTTCTTATGAATGTTTCATAGAACGTATTTTACGAAGCATTCGGAAAAATTAAGAAGCATTCATCATCAAATTTGTCGTAAAATTACGAAAACTTTTGTCAGTGCTGCCAAAGGGCTGGGTGGTGGTCCGGGTGGTATGGATGGGGTGGAGGGAAGGGAGAAAAGGGAAAAGAAGTGAAAGAAAAGAGAGAGGAAGGGAGAGAGAAGAAAGAGGAAGAGAGAAGGAGAGGGATTAGCGTTATCTCCACTTAAAACAGGGGAATAAACGCTGTAAAAGACATAGAAAACAAGACAGGTGGGTGGTGAGTAGTGTTTAAAAACTACCCCTGCACCCCCCGAAAAAAAATTGAGTGAACGCCACTGGGCGGTGTAACAGGGGTGCTAGCGACTTGGAAACAGTTTCATTGTGACCGGGGAGGCAAGCGCTACAACCCTCAACCTTCGGAATTATTTGAAAAAAATTAGACCCCCCCCCCCCCCCGGGAGGTAGATTTTACTGTCGCGCCCAAACGGGTGGAGGTAGAAGGTTGATTCTTAACGCATTCGAGAGAGGAGCTCGAAATGAACCGGCTGACAAAATTTTAAGTCCCTGCGACCCCCGGAACGACCTTTTTATCAAGGTCAAAAAGCCGAAATTTGACAGGGTTTTACGCGGAGGGAAATGCAGGAAGGGGGTGGGTTCGGGTCTCGCCGCTTAAGGGTTGTTTGTTCAACCCCTTGAGGTACCTCCCTACCAAATTGGGGCGAAGAAGAGTTGAAGTGTAACGCTAATTTTGACGCCCAGTGTATGAGCAAAAAACCAATGCACCGTTTCGTTTCAAGATAGCGGCACTGCTCTGCAAATCGAAAAGCGTACATTGTGTGCTCTACCTGGAGCATGCCTGCAAGCACGCTCTAGCTAGTGCATGCCTGCCAAGCATGCACTAACTAGTGCATACCTGCCATGTACACACTTACTGGAGCATATATGCATAAGAGATAGGGAGTTGTGTGCTCCAGTAAGCGTGTACAACATGGCAGGTATACACTTGTTAGTGCATGCTTGGCAGGCATGCGCTAGCTAGAGCGTGCTTGCAGGCATGCTCCAGGTAGAGCATACAATGTATGCTGTTAGATTTGTAGAGTGGCCAACCCCGCGCCTCTCTACCAGAGCGCCTGCAGGTCAGAAGCTAGGCACCCTGCTTGGCACACGGGTGTCGCGGGAGTGTCTATCCACACGGAAGACAGGCGTTCGTCACACAGTGCTGCAGCCACCGGCCTTAGTTGTGCTGCTACGCAACCTCCACTGTAAAAATTTTCTGTACTCTTTACGAAAAATGTACGGAAGAATCTAGTACGGAAGTACGGACGAAAGTACGGAACGTTTGTACCTGTCCCATATAAGTTCATGTAAACGGGCACGGAAAAAAGTACAGAAAGCTCCGTACTTGGCAAGTACGGACGGTCCAGGCAAATTGTTGACCAGACATGTTCCGTACTTTTTCCGTACTTTTTCTACCAGTGTCTGCGCGTCTAAGCATACAATCTGCCAGCGCGCTGAGGATGGCCTCTGCGCGTCTTAGCATACAATCTGCCACCGCGCTGAGAATGGCCTCTGCGCGTCTAAGCGCAGAGGCTGCGTAGCAGCAGTCACACTGATTGACTACTAAGGCCGCTGGCTGCTGTACTATGTGACGAACCCCTCTTACTATTCGCCTACCATTCCCCTCTAGCTTCGATGGGTTAGAAGCTTTTAACCAAAAACCAACACGCCGTTTCGTTTCAAGATGGCTGAACTGGGCAACCTCGCGCATCTTGACCAGCTTAAGGACTCACCGAATAGTTTCACCTTTCTCCTAATCATGTCCAAGAAAGAAAAAAATTACCAAAGATGCAGAATGGTGAGCTCCGTACTCCGAAACTGGGTCTCTGCCCGATTTCTTGTTTGAAAGGCTCGCACCTCGCCTATTTCTCGAGATACAGATTTGCCAACTAATATTTTCGAAAGAGAACAGATGCGCCTTCTCAGTGTCAAAGATATTTTTTTAATGGTACAACACTTTTTTTCCCGGTAACTATGCTTCCTTTTCGTCCCTTGATTTTTTGCCTTACACCCTCATGGGAAATTTTGGAAGACCAGGGAAGTCACCAACTGTAACTCATCGGACGAAGCCACTTCCCAACGACGACTTCCAGAATGTAACATGTTTTGAAGTCACTGGAAGTCACGAGCCGAGAGATGACTTCCGACCCAGGTTCCGACGATTCGTTGAGAAGGTCTGGAAAATATCTATCCGTATAAACAATAAAAAATCTCAGTTGGTCACAACCTTTTTTTCAAGATAAAGTTTAACAATCAGTATCTTGAAAAAAGAGAGTTGACCCTCTGAAATTTTTTACGCTTTATTTCGATAGATCTTGAGAAGACCTTTCCAAAGAGTACCCGGAACCTCGGTCGGAAGTCATGGGAAGACAGTGGAAGTGGCGTGGAAGTCGGTGGAAGTCGCGGGAAGACAATGAAAGTTGCAGAGATGTCGGTGGAAGTTCGTAGGACGTCCCTGGAAGTGGGTGGGAAGTCGTAGGACGTCCCTGGAAGTTGCAGGGAAGTTGTGGGAAGACGATGGAAGTGGCGGGGAAGTCGTGGGAAGACAACGGAACTGACGGGGAAGTCAGTGGAAGTCGTGGGAAGACAATGGAAGTGGCCGGAAAGTCAGTGGAAGTCGTGGTGGGATGTCATTTGGACGACTGAGGAAGTCCGTGGAAGTGTTGAGACGAATTTGGACGAAATTGGAAGAGTTAGGAAGAGTGTGGAAGTCCAAAATGACTTCCCAGTGACATCCTAGTTTTATCCGGGATTTTGGCCCTCCGCTTTACAGAACAGAACATCAACTGGCGATCAAGAAAAAAAATTGTTTACTTCCTCCGGCAGTCTTATACACTGCCGTTTAAATTTAGCTGTTTTATCTCCAACCACTTCGAGTAGTTATCAACTACTACTAAGTAAGGCTTGGACCAAAATTCCAGTATGTCTGCACTAACTTTTTGAAAGGTTAATTTTGGAATATCATGAGGCATGAGGGATCCTTTATGTTGGCAGCGCTATATCGCTCACACACCCTGCATTCTCCCACCAGGTTTTGAATCTCGTGCGAGATGTGTCTCCAATAAACCAGCTGTCTGGCTCTGGCTTTGGTCTTACAAACACTCGGGTGCGCAGAATGGAGAGCCCCTAGCACTTTTCCTCTAACTGAGGGGGGATCAACAATTTTGTCATGAAAAATTACCAATTCATCTTCAGTGAAGGTGTCATGTCTGATGGACCAATACTCCCTAGCTTCTTTGATCACTTTTTCTCTAGTTTTTGGCCATCCTTCTTGATAATACCCCTTCACGGTTTTAAGTCCTATGTCTTTTTCTGTATTCATTTTTTGGAGCGGCATCTACTTTGGATCAATGAGCAAGTTCTGAGTGATTTTACGCACCATCTCTACCATTTCCGGATCATCTTTCACAGGGTCTTTAATATAATCCTTAGATAACAGATATGCCAAGAAATCCATCCTTAAGATCCAGCACAGTGAACACTGCCATATCCCTCACACTACAAGAGATTTCTTCAATTGTAGGAAAGAGATATTACCAGGTAAATAGTTGACTGTGGGATTTTACTTCATAGCTTCAGTCCCAGTTTTTTCACTCTGTTCATTTCATGCATGGGTTTTCTAAATATTGCCACCAGAGGATCATGATCAGTGAGGAATTGAACATTGGGCATTCCATACATGAAGTGATCAAATTTTTCTGCTGCATATGCCAGCGCGAAGCTCTTTTTCGATTTGAGCATAATTTTCCTCAGAATCAGTAAGTTTTCTGGACGCACTTGATATGAGCTGGTTGTCTTGCAACAACAGCGCTCCCAATCCTGTTAGACTGGCATAAGCCTGTACCACTTATGGTTTCCTATGACCAAAGGGGACCAACTCTGGTGCATTACTCACACTTCGGAAATGCTTCAGCATGAACAGGTAGCCATTTGAAGACTACTGCATCTGATAGCAGATCACACAGTGGACCCCTTATTGGTCCCATCTCTGGAATGAATTCCCTCAGGTGATTGAAATCTCCATTAACTTTCTGCAGCTCATTTTTTCTTAGGCTCACTCAGTGCCTGAATTGCAGCTAATCCACCGGGGTCAATTTTGATTTCGTTTATGGACCACAGAAGTCCCAAGAACATTGCCTCCGTTTTTCTGTATTGTAGTTTGGATTCATTAAATGTTATCCTTTCTGATTTGGCTTTTTCCAATACTTCCCTCAGGACTTCATCGTGTTATGTCATCAAAATACCTAATCGCACCAGTTCCTCCAAATGCCTGATCTGTCCGGTATGGGAATATTTCTGGAGCACACTTGAGACCAAACGGAAGTTTTGTAAACCTATAGATTACATTCAGGGTGGCAAAAGCGCGCAGGAGACTGGACTCTTCGTCCAATGACGCATGCCAAAATCCATCCTTAAGATCCAGCACAGTGAACACTGCCATATCCCTTACACTACAAGAGATTTCTTCAATTGTAGGGAGGAGATATTGCTGTCTGATGATAGCTTTATTAAGAAAGTCTGGGTCAAGGCAAAGCCTCAGGTCTCCATTACTTTTCTCCCTAATAGGGTACTTCGGAGATAACCCAGACCGGAAGTCAGCGACAGAACGAAAGAAACCAAAGAGCGTCGGGGGGCTATGCTGAGCGGTGGTGGGGGGGCAGCATGCGCGCGCCGCCTACACCCCCACCCCGCCGATTTAGACCCCCACCACCGCTTAGCACAGCCTCCCGACCCTCTTTTGTTTCTCCCGTTCTGTCGCTGACTTCCGGTCTGGGTTATCTCCGAAGTACCCTATTACAAGATTGCTCACGAACTCGGGCAATTTTCCAACCCCTTTCTTCACTATACGCTGAGCATCTTACTGTTCAATTTTAGTTTTGAGTTTCTCAGCTATCGCGAAGTTATATCTCCTTGGAGGGCACATCCCAAAAGGAGCATTCTTGTCAATAAGTATCTTAATTATCTGGTTGAATTGACCCAGGCCCTTGAGCATCTTTTTATTCTCGTTCACAAATTCTCCTTTTGCAGCAGGAAACGTCCCTCGCCCTTCATTAGCTACTTCAGCAGAGTGTACTAATCTGATTAGATCCAGCTGCTTACAGTCATCTATGCCTAGTATCGGTCTTTTACATACTTGTGAGACTTCGTATTTACAAAGTTTGGATGCACTATACTTTTTTTCTGTTTTTAGCCACAAATGACCTTCCACTTTACTAAGCCGTCCATCAAACGTACTAAGTTCTAGATATGATTTTTCTAGCACCAGATCCCCAGCACCATTCAGATTCAGCTCATTGAACACCTTCACAGGCAACAAATTTACTTCTGACCCAGGGTCTTGTTTAAATTAAAGTTTGTGCTTACCTTCAAGTGTCAGGATCTCTCGGTACTCCCTCACCAGTGTGTCCTCTTGTAGTTGGGATGGTGGCTGACTTATCATCTGAAAATCAGCCGGGTGACTTCCTACCAGCAAGCCGTCTTCATCTTCAGTGTGTACCTCCACCAAATTCACATCTTTGACTTGTTTTTCTCTCACTTCCACTGTATCTACTCTCTTTTTCCAATTCCAGTCCGTCCTTAGCTTCTTACTGGTGTGTTCCTTTTCTATCTCACATACTTTGTATAGTGTCCCTTCCTGCCACACTTATTACACTCCACACTGCGTGCTGGACACTTGCCTATAGTATGCCTGGTTGCACACTTCTTGCAGTCATATGACCCTTCCGGGTAGTAAGGTTTTCTGTGCACACCTTTGTACCTTGGCCTGGCTAATCCCCTTAGTCATTGGTAACTTCCACTTCAATTTCTCGAGGATGATGGCTGCGGTTCTGATTTTCTGCTTTCTTCAAAGGTTCTCTTCTTTGCTCTTTGTACGTACTCAACATTTTTAAGTTGATAACTGGGATCTTCTTAAGCCAGTGCCTCCGCAGCTTTACCGAGAGACACAGCAGTTTCTAGATCTAAGGTCACCTCGCCCCTCGGGGTTTCCTTCCGCCTTCGCTCATTTGTTCCCCAAATCAACCGGCCTGTCATCATCGACTGTTCTATGGTATCATAATTGCATTCTTTGACTAAGTTCTGCAAGTCTGTGTACAATGTCATGAAGGGTTCCCCCTGTTTCTGTTTCCCTACGTCACGTGCCCTGCGTTAAACGCTTCCCTGCCCGTGACATATTTTGGGTCCGAGCAAATTTCAGCGAAGATCGATGGACATCCAAGCAAAACGAGCAAGTGCCGAGCAACTCCCCTTGTAAAAAAGAAAATATATGGGCGCTATATTGACAAAATATGTTGCTCAACATGTATTAGTGAAATATGCGGAAAAGATAATTCTGCAAGATGCTTTCCCGTTATGAGAAATAATAGTACTATGAAGTCTTGTTACGACTTACTAATTTTAAAAATATACAATCTTCGCCTTTTCAGGACTTCCGATGGTGGGCCAACCTCTTTCGCCACGAAGAACTTTTCGCGCTACGCCCAAATAATACGTTTAAAATTTCCGAACTGTTCCAGTTAACTTGTTAACTTGTTAACTTGTTGGCCTTGCCTAACCACAGGGGTATGTCCCGGCGCACAGTGGGCCAGATCACTGGTAAAACAGAGGCATTAAAACTGTTTCCTTAAAGGGCGTAAACGATTCACGCCCTTTAAGAGCATTAAAATTTAGCCTGAAAGTCCTATACCATTCACGCCCTTCCCAACGGCATTAAACGATTCAAGCCCTCAAAGGGCGTGATAGACCGTTAATGCCCCTAAGCACTGAAAATGTTACGGTCGGACACATGGCCAAATTGTGGCGTGACAAAAGGTCACGCCAAAAATTGGCGTGACAGGAAATCAACGCTGAAAAATGGCATGACATGTGAGTCACACCGTCATGTGGCGTGAATGGCAGTGCGTCTCACGAGAAAAGTCATGCTAAAACCGGACAGGAAATTCACGCCAAAAATTGGCGTGAATTTCTGAGTCACGCCGTTTTTTGGCGTGGCACTTTACTCACGCCCCTAAAACGGCACGAAGTCACGAAGGAGGTCAAAATCGCGGACGCGTTAGGAACTCCATAGTCGCTTAATAGAACTCGAACCGAACGTGTGACGCCGCCAATGGATTGCTCTCTGAACGAGGAATCTGTTCGTGGGGGGGGGGGGGGGTCCACCACTCGGTGAATCATGTGTACACCATGCCCAAGAATCGGGAATCAAGGGAATCGCGGTAATCTTTCGAGAATCATGCGAATCACAGGAATCATTGGAGAATCGCGAGAATCATCTGGGAATCACGGGAATCGTCAGGAAATCATGAGAATCGCATGGGAATCTCTTGGGAATCATGGGAATCTCTTGCGAATCATGGGAATCATGCTAATCATACCACTAAAATCACACAAAAGTCGTAAAAAAACCGCTCGCGGCAAGCCGGGAGGTGCACCGTACACCGGCCTGCCTGCGACCCCTCTCCCACTTTCACCTTTGCTCTTCCGAACGTTTCCGAAGTGTTGCGAGAACTTCGAACGGCTTCGGTCGGTCTGGCTGGACTTGGCATTCCCCCCTCACCTGAGCCGGAGAGCCGCCTGAGCGCCAGCCAGCACCGTGTCGGTGTCGTCAGGGCAGGACGTCATGCAGGGTGAAGTTAGCGCCGAAACCGCGGATAGGTATGTAAAAGAACGGTGTATATTTATTATGACTGTACCACGAAACACTACCTAAAACCCTCTCACTTCATCTTCTTCAGTTTATCAATCATTCGGAAGTCAAAGTTTAGTTTTTGAACTAAACAAAAGTAAGGTTGTTATTGAGAGGTTATGCCGGTACAATTCTGTCATTAGTTCTTGGCATCCCATCCCAACGCCGGTGTGTTGCGGGTCGGGATCGTAGTCTACCTCACAGGCGCTACAGGGCCCAGCCCGAGACGGGCTGTCGCGAACACTGTAAATACATTCAATAGCAGTTAGATCACAGGGCATCGTGCGGACTGGGTAGGAATCAAGGAAATAAAGTTGGATTACTCGGGAATCATTCGGAATCATGGGAATCACTCGGGAATTACGAGAATCACTTGGGAATCATGGGAATCTTTTGGGAATCATGCGAATCACTAGAGAATCACAGGATTCCTAGAATCACATGGGAATCTCGGGAATCTTCTGGGAATCTCGGGAATCTCGAGAATCTCGGGAATCCGGAATCCTGTGTACGCCAAAATTCGGAGTGGTGGACCCCTCGTGGTGGGGTCACTTTCAGTTCGAGGCCCAGAGTTTTGGCCTCCCGCGCCTGTTTTCTGGACCACTGAGCGGCGACCGTAGGGCGGGCCGCCCCGCCAGACACGGGCACAAGCGTGTTACCCACCCTGCACGGCAGCTTCACTCGCTGTTCCTTCAATTTCAAAGCGTGCTTCGGCAAACAGATAGCAAAAGGGCAAATCTTCATATCTATTCGTGCGGCTTATGATCTCCCCTTTCCAAAAATATACAGGTCGATGTACGTCGGACTATTATCTGGGCCTGGGAAGGCCTTTTTGTGTGGACTGGTGACTGGTGCCGTTGCTCGACGGGACATTTGCTCGGAGTCGCTCAGTTCTTGCTCGGTATTTGCTCGAAGTTGCTCGGTCCTTGCTCGGAGATGCTCGGCACTTGCTCAGTTTTGCTTGGATGTCCATCGACCTTCGCTCAAATTCAAATTCGCTCGGACCAAAAATATGTCACGGGTGCGTCCTGTCACAGACTTCTTCTCACTTGTTAATTTATCTATTTTTTGAACTACAAACTCATTGTTTGTTGTATTGTCTGTTTCTATGATCGTGCCATCTACTTGGATGACCCGAGTGACCAAGGAATCAGCAAATGAGTTCACTGCAATTCCATTGGTAAGTTTGCTTGCCACTCCAGTGCCGCTCCGTTTTGAATGCCAAATTTTGGCATTTGAAGAGGCCAATCCGGGCCCAGAAGGCCAAATTTTTGCATTCAAAATAGAGCGCCACTGGAGTGGCAAGCAAACTTACCAATTGAATTACAATGTTATACAGGTTTCTCAACTCATCACCTCCTTCCAGCAACAGGGCAGCCCATTTCTCTTCAGTGGGTGCATTTTTCTTTCCTTCTCGGATGAGATCGTATCAAACTTCTGCTTGAATTGTTGCCAATTCACACTCATGTTGGTGCGTTCAGACTCACCGGTCCGATGAGAAACCCACTGTTTTCCTTTTTTTCTGTTAAATACAACAATTTTCAATCTTGTACTTCCCTTACTTCCTCACCTCACTGTTTTTCCACGACCACTCTTTACAGCTCACTCAATATCCCTGAGACTTTCAGTCACCACGTGGTCCTACCGACTGCGCAACGTTGTATTTCCGGTTGAGCAGCGTGTGGGTCAGGCGATAAGTGAACAGAGATCACACAGGTCAAGATATCAAGTGTCTTTATTGGTCAAGCACATCTATTTATAGACTCCAGCGGGATTGGAGGGCGAATAGCCTTCTGGCTATTTACAGTATTGTTTTCGTATTCGCAGGCCAGTCACCGCCTGGCAAACAGGGATACAACAGAGAGAGCACTAGAAGATGACGGTGATGGGGGCCTGGCGCATGCTGCTGCGGCCCACGTGCACGCCCGCGCTGATGACCGAGCCGGCCTGCCGGGACACCGCCACCTCCATCGAGGGCAGCAGCGCGTGGGTGTGCACCGCGGACACCAACTGCAGCAACAAACGAGTTCAGATACAAGTTCCGGCCACTCTGTGTAACCAAGTGTGGAGAACTCCGCACTTCCTTACGCAGAGTATACTGCACGATGAAATGTGGATTGTACAACCAAAGTACGACAAGGATTGTAGAAAAAAGTAACAACGATGATTGTGGCAAGTACAGCCAGAACTTCCTTACGCAGAGTATACTGCACGATGAAATGTGGATTGTACAACCAAAGTACGACAAGGATTGTAGAAAAAAGTAACAACGATGACTGTGGCAAGTACAACCAGAACTGTTAAAAGTACAACGTCACCTGGACTGGTACCGTTTCGTCACTAGGCCCCATTGTACTCCGTACAAAAATCGTTGTACTTTGTACAAAAAGACTGACAAAAAAAATTGCTAGGATTTGTTGTACTTTTGCTGTGGTCTTTTCTTGTGTGGTTCTCCATGCCTGCTAGTGCAAAGTGTGCAGTCTCCGCACTTGTGTGGAGTAGCTCACCAGGGTCCCATCTCTTAGCAATCTAGAGGCAAATGTGCTTGAAGCGTCAAGACTGAAAATTCCGCACCTATACGTTTCAGGTGTGTAGCTTGCCACACTTGCTTAGGTGCTACACTGAAGGTAACTGAGACACCGCACCTCGCCGAGTAGATCAAGCTCTCGAAATAGTTCAACAATACAGCCCACTGTGGCATTTTGCAGACATCTCGACATTTATTTGACAGCGATTTTGCACAGATTTCACTTCTACCAGAAATGTAATGCAGACCTAGCTGTCCACTTTTTAAAAAGGCATATGCGTAACATGGGGTTGTACGGCGCCATGTATGCAGTTGGAAATTGCCAAATTGCCACATTAACTTTCCGATAAGTTTGCTGTATAAAACGCGATTATTTTGGTAGTGTTTCCACAAGCGTATTCATGTGTCGCGGGGAAGCCGGGCTCACCTCCGTGACGGTGGTGGACTGCAGGTGGTGGTCTTGCTTGCTGATAAGGGTGACGGCTACCTTGTCGTCGAAGGGGCCGCGGCGCGCGGGCTTGTAGTCGAGGAGGCCCTGCGCGCGGCGGACCAGGCAGTCCAGCGCCGCGGCCAGCACGGCGTCGTCGCGGCCCAGCGCCGCGCGGACCTGCGCCGGCCAGGAGGAGGCGCGCTGCACCCGCTCCTCGGCCTGCAACGTCACCACCACACTCATGCCGAGAGCCGTCTGTTGTAGCTCTACCACCTCGCACCCATCGGGCACCCCGGACAGGTTCGTAATTCATTTTTGAAATTTTTATTGAAAATCCTTATAATTTCAATAGTATGTCGTCGTAATCTTGCAAAAGTGTCCAAAAACACTAAGAAACAAAGAAATTTCTTTAAATTTCGTCCCTTTTTTTATGGGATTTGTTCAGGAATCTTGGGAATCCGGAATCATGTGTACACCAAAATAAGCAGTGGGTAACCCCTGGGAAGCGTGGGGGGGGGGATCTCCCATGCACTGAGATACACTGTAAGAATAATGTACTGTTTTCGTCGTTAATTCATTAACAGGATTTGCCGTACTTAGAGGTACGGTGTTTACCGTACCTGGAAGTACTGCGATCACCTTACTTTGTACAATGCAGTTGTCAACAGGCACTCGTTTCTTCACATCAAAGTCAATTTAGACGATTTTGGGGAAAAAAAAAAAAAAAAACTCTTTTGAATTGAATTAAAGGCGAGATCTTTTCAACACTGTACTAACTACGGTACGGTAAACGCCGTGCTTCTAAGTACGGCAAATCCTGTTAATAAATAAACGGCGAATACCGTCCATTTTTCTCACAGTGTAGGCGAGAGAGGAGCGAAACAGAGATGATCCCAGTACGCGTCAGTTCTACCAGCGGTTGGAAACGGCCTACGGAGCGCGTGAGCCCATGCGCCCCACCTCGGTGCAGGGGTTACTGGTTTCTTCGAGATCATTCAAACTAGGCCAATGTTTACAAAACGCTTTGCACAGATCGAAAGAGCATAAAATTTAGGGTGGCTTAGTCTAATTGCCACTCTTGAAACTGACACTTAAGCCCACAATAAATCCAAGTAAAAACACCGAAAACACAATAAATCGGATATTTAAGAAAAAAACCTTGGTGGCGCCATCTCGTTGTCAACATTTCCTCCCTTGTTTCAAGTTAAATTGGAAATTTTAGAAAGGCCAATGGGTCTGAGCCACCCTAAATTTTGTGCTCTTTCGATCTGTGTAAAGCGTTTTGCTAACAACGGCCTTGTTTTTATTATCTCGAAGAAGTCCGTAACCTGTGCAGAGATGGGGCGCATGGGCTCACGTGCTCCCAAGGCCGTTGCCGCCCCCTGGTTCTACGAATGCGCAAGCGCCCGCAAAGTAGGGGATAGGCCACCCGCGCAGCGCCCGTGCTTTGATGCTGCCCGGTGGCCTGCCTGCCAGGGGCCTTTAGCCCAGGCGCTGGTCAGAGCTAATTAATTTGTATCCTTGTCACTCCACCGGCGCACGACGGCGCACTAATTCATGCGCAACAACCCTTACTTTCGCCAAGTCACGCAGAAATGCGTGCCTTTTAAAACGCATGCAAAATTTGTCTCCAAAATCATGCACAAGAAAACCACAGTGAGCACCCTACCTCGCGGTCCAGCTTGAGGAGGTGCTTGAGCAGGGCGACGGGCAGCCCGCCGGGGTGGCTCTGCAGCGGCTGCAGGGCGGCCTGCATGGCGTCGGTGGACGCGTCCAGCAGGAAGGCGGTCACGTGTCCGCGCTGCGCCAGCACCCTGGTCGCCTCCAGGGCCACGCTGCCGCCCCAGCCGCGGCCGGCCACCGTGTACGGCCCACTGGGCTGCGCGCGATGCACCGTCTCCGCCACGGCGGCCGCCGCCTCCTCCACGGACGAGGCGCCGCGCGGCGGCGACACCGCCACCGCGGTGGTGGACAAGTAGCGCGCCACGCCGCCCAGCTCCCTGGCCGGGGAGTCCGCCAGGCCGGCCACCACGAACACGGGCGGAACCTGGGGGACATCAACACGCTTAGAACCGCACCTTAGCTACAGACTATTTTATTGGTTATACGAAGAAATAATTACTACAAAACCAACTATTTTCGTTGTAAGCTTACTCTGCAAACTCAACAGAAAACCCAGTACACTTTGTTCAGCACACACCAAGAGAGTGTACTCAGTGTACTGCAGAGTATGTTTACTCAAAAAACTCTGTTATGACAAGCTGCTTTTCTTAAAAAGAGCTAATGAGGTAAAAAAAAGGAGTTTAGGGTCACAGATGAATTATGTTTTTTTTTTTCGACAGGTCGGTATTTAGGCAAAACTGGAGGTTTTTAAGGGTGCGCAAGGCTCAAGTGGGGTTCAGGTCGGGGCTCGAGGTCGGTTCGGCCGGGGCACAGTGGGTCTGCAGGCGGTCAAAATCTCGGACGCGTTTTGAACCAACGGATTACTCCGACGGAGAGCAATCCATTGGAGGGGTCTTGGAATGCAAAATTACAGGTCATGTTCAAAATTACGTAAAAAAAACTGTGAATTACCGGTAATTTTGGTAAAAATCGGTAAAATTCGTTTTCTGATGTGCTTTTGCTATATTTTCATGAATTCGTCGAAAAACAGCAGTAGGAAACATGGTTGTTGTTGTGTCATTCAGTGATAAAATCCATTACAAGGTTAAAGGAAATGAATATATTTGCACATAAGGCTATCACAAAAGCCGGCAGGTGGGCCCTTGTTTTTCAGATCGACACACGACCCAATATCGAGGGTGGCGGCTTTGGTCCTAACCCAACCCAATCGACTTGTAGGGGTCCAAAACCATCCCCCACAAGAAAAAAATAATGTTTTAAATTATTATTTTGGCAGTTATGGGCTTTATAATTTCTGGAGTTTCGACACAGCTTATCAAACGTACCCAAATGGCCATTGGTCAAAATCAGGTTGTAATCTGGGTAAAAAGTCGTAAAGAGGCTGAGAGGGTGGGTGGGGTGGGTCCACCTTCACTGACAAAAGTTTTCGTAATTTTACGACAAATTTGATGATGAATGCTTCTTAATTTTTCCGAATGCTTCGTAAAATACGTTCTATGAAACATTCATAAGAAAAGGATTACGAATCATTCGTAATTTTTGGGGAACAAATTGCCTGAAAGTGACCGAAAAGTACCCAAAATCTAAGAGTTGTTCGTAAAATAATGAACCATTCATCGTTAAATTGTTCGTAAATTTACGATTTTACAATGGGAAAATACTGTACAAGGATGGCTCATTAAAAAAAACTTATGAAACATTCGTAAAATTACGAATGATTCGTAATATTATGAATAGCTCATAGAGAAAATTATGAATTATTCATAAACGTAAGAATGATTCGTACTTTAACGAGAAAAATCATGAAACATTCATAAAATTACGAGTGAATTGTAATATTACGAATGGCTCATAAAAGAAAATTATGAATCATTCGTAAAGTTACGAACAGCTCGTGATGCTGTAACGAAAAAATTAGGAAACGAAACATTCATAATTAAATATTATGAATTATTCATATGTCTTATGAAGCATTCGTAAGAAAACGAGTTATTCATAAAAATAATGAATCATTCGTCATAAAATTATTCGTAAAAATATGAATGTACTATGGGAAAATACTATACAAGAATGGTTCATAATTTTACGACTTTTCTTTTATCAGTGTTTTCAGAAAATGTTTCTAAGTTTGTCCTATTAAGCCTCTATCATTTTAAGTGCATTAAGAGGCAAGATATTGAAAAAATTTGAATTTTATCGTCGATTACCGATATTTCGGCTCACCGGTAAATTACGGTTATTTACCGTAATTTTACATGGTAATTTACCGCCTTCGCATCTTTTGCGGGGTCACACGTTCGGTTCGAGTCCCATTTAGCGACTCTTGAGCTCAAAACGCGCCGAGAGTTATGACCGCCTGCGCCGGTCTTGTGGTCCACTGTGGTGATGGGGCTCTCACCTCCTTGTTCCTGCGGTCCTTGGAGCCGCCGACGAGTGAGGGCAGCTCGCGCACGGCCACGTCGTCGTGAAGGGACTGGCCCAGCCTTCGCAGCGCCTCCACCGAGTCGGGCAGCAGGTCCGCCAGCGCGCCGCCAGCGTCCCCGCCGAGGCGGCCCGCGTCCGCCGCCACCTGCATCACCTCCACCATGTGCACGCCGGGGTCGCTGGCGCAGCGGAGAGCCTGGAGACAGACAAGGCGGCCGTTGATATGGAACCGGGCAATCGGTGCACTGCACATCCCATCAAATCCAGGGTCTGCAGTGCATACAGCGTATGCAGCAAACACTGACAAAAGTTTTCGTAATTTTACGACAAATTTGATGATGAATGCTTCTTAATTTTTCCGAATGCTTCGTAAAATACGTTCTATGAAACATTCATAAGAAAAGGATTACGAATCATTCGTAATTTTTGGGGAACAAATTGCCTGAAAGTGACCGAAAAGTACCCAAAATCTAAGAGTTGTTCGTAAAATAATGAACCATTCATCGTTAAATTGTTCGTAAATTTACGATTTTACAATGGGAAAATACTGTACAAGGATGGCTCATTAAAAAAAACTTATGAAACATTCGTAAAATTACGAATGATTCGTAATATTATGAATAGCTCATAGAGAAAATTATGAATTATTCATAAACGTAAGAATGATTCGTACTTTAACGAGAAAAATCATGAAACATTCATAAAATTACGAGTGAATTGTAATATTACGAATGGCTCATAAAAGAAAATTATGAATCATTCGTAAAGTTACGAACAGCTCGTGATGCTGTAACGAAAAAATTAGGAAACGAAACATTCATAATTAAATATTATGAATTATTCATATGTCTTATGAAGCATTCGTAAGAAAACGAGTTATTCATAAAAATAATGAATCATTCGTCATAAAATTATTCGTAAAAATATGAATGTACTATGGGAAAATACTATACAAGAATGGTTCATAATTTTACGACTTTTCTTTTATCAGTGAACTTCTTATGGGTATCACGTATCCATAGTACTGACTACTTTTTGCAAATATAATTACAGATAAATGTAGCTTGAATTACGGATGATTTACATGAATTACGAAGGTTTCTTCGGCTGTGCCTTGCGGATGATGTAAGTAGTTTGAGCGTTACGGACACGAAAACCTTTATACCGTAAGCCGGGGCAATATGAGGCAATTTCCGGGCAATTTGAGGCGAATGATTTTTATCTCTAGAATTTTCATTTTGGTTGCATTTGCTGGCTCTTTACTGTCAAACTTCACGTCGAGAAAAAGTATCACAATGACTACTGAATGTTTTATAGTGGAAGCCTTTGCATTTATCAAATTGGGAGCTGAGAGTTAGTCTCACGTTTACTTCACTCGCCAGCCAACCTCGAAATGCTCTTTACTATTTCTCATACTTTGGCCAAAACGGGGGACAAGTTGCGCGTAGTTTCTCATACAATGGCCAGAACCTTGCCCCGCGTCTAGGGCACTACGGAAAATCAAGCCTGGATGAAAACCTACACGTAACTCTTTTCCCGTTTTGGCCAAAGTATGAGAAGTTCGCCGCTCGGGTGAGTCGAGTCCCATCTGTCGAGGACAGGGCTCACGTTTCTCTCCCACTATAGGACTCTAGCACAATACTGTTCACATTACAGATACGTGCTGTCCGTGACGAGGTTAAAGTGTAGCCAGGTAGAAGTAGACGCTCACCTCGGCGAGCGGCACGGTGCGCACGTCGGCGGGGAGGTCCCCCACGGCGGTGAGCACGCCGGGCAGGCCATCCGCCTTGCGGCAGCGCACCACGTCCACCAGCTCGCCCAGGCCCTGCTTGCCGTCGGCCAGCACCACCAGCGTGCAGCGCGGCGCCCGCGTGGCCGCGTCCAGCGCACGCACGCGCTCGGCCGGCTGCTCCAGCGTCACCACCAGTCCAAGCGGCGCCTGCTGCCCGGCCGCCTGTGGGGACAGACTGGCACTGTACACTGGAAGCCGCTGGTAGCTCAAGGATGACAAGTTAAGCTACCCTAGGGGTCAGAAGAAAACTCTCCTTCAAAAGGGCGAGAGAAATGAAATCCTCACCTCTTGAGGAGTCATGATCAGCACGAAAATTTTGGCGAAAGTATTCTCAGGACTAAAATTTTGGGAGAGAAATTCTTAGTTCTCAAATTTAGGTGATAATCCTAGCTAGCTATGGGGGTGGCTGATGAACCCTTTATCGCCCGAATTGGGGTGAAATTTGGGTGATAAAATAATTCCCACACAACTTCGGGTGATTAAGAATATCTCGCCTAAAATTTGGTGTTGATCAAGAATCTTTCACTCTCGGTGAACATGGCAAAATTCAAATTGTAACGAAGGAGACGTCACACTCGTCGAAGTGGAGTGCTTACCTTGACGAGCTGCTGCGCGCCCGCTGGCTGCAGGAGGCGCACGGCGGCGCCGTAGTGCCGGGCGAGCTGCCCGCAGCGGCGCGACACCCAGGCCGCGCCCACCGTCGTGCTAGGCGCCACGCTCACGTCCCGCGCGCCCAGGGACAGCAGCCACTCGGCCAGCGACACGGCCTTGGCGGCCGGCGCCACCACCAGGCAGCCGCGGCTCGCGTCCAGCGGCGGCGCGCTGCCCCCGTCCGGCGTCAGCACCACCTTGCCCGCGCCCTCCGCCACGCGCCTGCAAGCCACGCCAGAAATGTCTCGCGGAAGGATATCCCGTCATACGAACACTTTCAGACTCGAACTGACTTTTCCTTTAATAACAGGAAAAGTAGCGATACAAATCGGCAACTTTGGCCCGTCCCGTACATTTATACATTCGTGAATTTCGCGAATGATGCACCTGCAGCGTCGCCCTCGCGGCGTCTTAGGTCAAAATGGATATCATTTTCGTCATCAGCACCCTCAAAAACATAAGAAACAACGTTAAACTAAAAAAAAAATTTTTGGTCCCCCCGGGATTTGAACCTGGGTCCAAACTTCTCAGATTTGCTCGAAACCAGCACCGTTGGCTTTGTCTCGTCGCCCCGATTCCAAAAATACCCCTACATGCCCTTCTAGCTGTACCCGTTGCCGAGATCCTCCTCCAGCCCATGTAGACCATGATGCACCTGCAGCAGCGCCCCCGGGGCTCGGATCGGATTTGCTGCCACCGAGCGGTTCTTAGGGTCACCCAAGGAGGCTGCATACCAAATTTGGTGAAGATCGGACAACGGGAAGTCCTCGGACGGACGGACGGACGAACGGACGAACGGACGCACAGCAAGCATCAGACTATATGCCCGTCCTCCGTATTTATTTTATAAATAATACGGGACGGGCCAAAAACGTATTGACGTTCCAACGTTACGTTTGGCGGCGGGTGCGCCGTGTCCGTAACGCTTACCCTACCACAAACGTTACGTTGGATTTTTCATAGCGACCTCGCCCGCTCACTGGGAGAAAAAATGAAGGTTGTGACTGTTAATCTTAATGCCACTCTTCGCTGTACATCGAAAGAAGGTGTATACCGTACCCAGGGATACAGCAGACACCGTACCTCAAGGAACGGAATCCACTGTACCCTGCGAACATGCATTCACCGTACCTCGGAAACTGTTCAGACATCGAATTCATCATAAATGTAGAATGAAGGCAAAATTTTAAATTTGCGATAGAAACAATTCGATGGCGGAAATAAATACATCTCAACAAGACGAACAAAATATAATAAGCATGTTATGACCTCAGACTCGAAGTTCAGCAGCAATCGGCGTCAGAAGTTTCTAAAAGGGTCCAAAATCGTACTTTTAGAAAATTCTGACGCCGATTGCTGCTGAACTTCGAGTCTGAGGTCATAACATGCTTATTATATTTTGTTCGTCTTGTTGAGATGTATTTATTTCCGCCATCGAATTGTTTCTATCGCAAATTTAAAATTTTGCCTTCATTCTACATTTATGATGAATTCGATGTCTGAACAGTTTCCGAGGTACGGTGAATGCATGTTCGCAGGGTACAGTGGATTCCGTTCCTTGAGGTACGGTGTCTGCTGTATCCCTGGGTACGGTAAACACCTTCTTTCGATGTACAGTGAAGAGTGGCATTAAGACTAACAGTCACAACCTTCATTTTTTCTCCCAGTGAGCTGGGGCCATCTAGCGGCCGAGCGGCGAAGGAGCCTCCCCGCTCAGACCTCATTGTGCATGCACTTGGATGTTAGATGAGTGTGATATTATGCATCACAGTGTTCATGTTATGCAGGAAGACCTCAGTGTTGCAACATATCATAAACGGCAAGGACTGTTGCTACGTGCCTCTGCGACCCGGCCAGCGTGTTGCCGAGGGCGGCGTGGAAGGGCAGCGGCTGCACGGTGCCGTCCTCGATGGCGGCCTTCACGGCCTCCTGGACGCGCCGCTTGGCTTCCTCGCTCGCCTTGAGCGGCCAGTCCCAAGACAAGGAGTAGGCCGAGATGCTGATCAGGAAGGTCGAGAGGCCTGCACCACAATATCAGATTAAATCCTACTGAGCTTTTTCTTCGTAATACAAACGAAAAGCCTAGTATTAAGACAGCACAACGAAGGTAGTATATGATCAATTTCTTTGTATTACGAACAAATTTCTCTGTATTATGATACATTTGTGTCGTGGAGTACTAAGATTCGCGGCTTGGAATTAGAACAGCACGGCATTTCTCAGTAGGAAATTGGGAATGTACGAAGAACACACTTAATGTTTTGTTCACTTTTATACGAGTTGTGGTTCGTACAATTCTTGTTGTACTTTCTACAATCCCTTGTTGCACTTTTATTTACATTTTTTCTTGTACTTTTGAATTATTCACACTTTTTCTTGCAGTGTACGGCCAGAGGGTAAGGAGTCCCTGAGCGCACTCTACTCTCTAAATGTCTTACAATGAAATTTGACCTATATTATTCGTATGTTACAGTGAATTCGGCGCAAGCACAATACGAAGCAATATTTCTTCGTTATACGAATCTTTTTAGCCTTTTCATTGTAAGATACTGCTAGAATGTGACATTTCGTAGCAACAGCAAGCACCCATGGCACTCGCGAGCGCGTGCGCACATGGTGACCTGCGAATAGGCCGTTGTTGGCAGACACGGCCGCTCGCCGTTAGAGTCCTAATGTCGCCGTCAGCAAAGCCCGCAGCGCGCCTGCGGAGTGCTGCGCTCGAGCGGCCACCGAGTGAACTACGCCTTCGTCCTCGGGCCCGAAGCCGAAAGGTTGCCGAACTTGGGGCGCGAACCCGAGCAGGCCGCTCGGGCTACGCTGCACCGACAAGGCATTCGAGTACAAGTCGAGCTAGAGGCAGGAGCTGCTCTGAGTCTCTCGCTCCATCGAGCTTCTTTGAATGAACCACTGAATTACTGAATCCATCCTCGTCCTAACTGATCTCCTCCTTACTTCCGAGTCACCCTACAACATTACAAGGAAGAACCTTCGTAATATGAAGAAAAACCACCTTCCCATTATGCTTCCGCCATTTCCTTCTGTTGGAATTTTCTTCGTAAGACAATAAGAGTGTGCCCGGAGGTCCGCCGACCCGATGTCCTACTCACCCACGCTGCTGCCGACGTCCTTGAGGCCGGTGCCGACGTGCAGCAGGCGGCCGAAGTGGTTCATGATGTCCAGGACGCAGCGGAAGGCGTCGGCGCCGCCCTGCGTCAGCGCCACGTCCACGCACGCCTTGCCGTAGCGGTGGGCCAGCTTGGACGGGAAGTCCCTGGGCGTGCCGACCAGCGTGTCCAGGGCGGCGTGGGGGAAGTGCGCGCGCAGGGCGGCCTCCTGCTGGCGGTCCTTGACCACGGCCACCACGCGGCACTCGGCGCGCAGCAGCAGCGCCACGGCGGCGCGGCCCAGCGCCGAGGCGGCGTCCACCACCAGGGCGCGCTCCCCGCGGCGGACGCACAGCTGCGGACGGACGGGCGTGAGGGCGCGGCGCACGTCGCCGGCGCACAGTGGGCCAGAGACGGACGAAAATATAGGCGCCTTTTGAGCTCCAGCGGCGCTAAACAGGACTCGAACCGACCGTGTGACCCTATCAATCGAGGGGATAAACACTTCGAGAAACCGTGTACAGACTTCTCGGTATTACGCTGTATTACGGTGATATTACACGTGTATTACGGCATTAAAATGCTAAATTTTGCCACATTTGACCCTAAAATGGTATTAGAAATACGTGTATTACGCGTAATACACGGCTTTTTTGTACAGGGCATTACCCCCTCGCTATCAATGGATTGCTCTCCGAAAAGGGAATCCGTTGGTAAGGTCAGGCGTTCGATTCAAGTCCTGTTTAACACGTTCGCTGCGACGCGGTTTTGGGCGGTTTGGCCCAGACTGCGAAGGACTCCCCAGAAAAACCTATTGGTCGCAGAAATCTCGGACACAAACCATTCGACTTTTTATCAGGTCAAAATACCAATCAGCCAAAAAAAAAAATACGACCACGGGGTTCTCGTATCGCAGTTTAGACCAATGAAGCATTTCTCCAGGTCCAGACTGCGGTACGAGAACACGTGTTCTCGTACATTAGGAAAATGATGTTCGAGCTGAAACGAGGAAACGGGAGTAAGTAAGAAAGTGATACACAAGCAGTTAGGACCTACAAGGTGCCCGAAAAATTTTGGTTGCTGAACCAACATCCTCCGACGATTTTCGTACGAGAACACGTGTTCTCGTACCGCGTTTTGGACAAACGGAATTTACGAGAACGGTGTAGTCGTATCGCAGTTTGGCCAACGGCATTTACGAGAACGGTGTTCTCGTATCGCAGTAAGCGCCATAGCAAAAATGAATTCTCCGCCTACGCACCAAACACGTCATGGACGCGTTGGGGGCCGCCGTCGGAGAGGTAAAGAACGGCAAACGGCGTTGTCCGAGGCCCGGCCCGGTACAGCACGCCGTCGGGGAGTCAGGGCGGCACCGCGGCCGAGCAGGGCGCCGAACGGCTGTGTCCGAGGCCCGGCCAGGTACACCACGCCGTCGGGGAGTCAGGGCGGCACCGCGGCTGAGCAGGGCGCCGAGCGGCTGTGTCCGAGGCCCGGCCAGGTACACCACGCCGTCGAGGAGACAAGGCGGCACCGCGGCCGCGGTGCCGCCCAGACTCCTCGACGGCGTGGTGCACCCGGTCGGGCCTCGGACACGGCGGTTGGGCGCCCTGTACGGCCGCGGTGCCGCCTAGACTCCTCGACGGCGTGGTGTACCTGGCCGGGCCTCGGACAACGCCGTTTGCCGTTCTTTACCTCTCCGACGGCGGCCCCCAACGCGTCCATGACGTGTTTGGTGCGTAGGCGGAGAATTCATTTTTGCTATGGCGCTTACTGCGATACGAGAACACCGTTCTCGTAAATGCCGTTGGCCAAACTGCGATACGACTACACCGTTCTCGTAAATTCCGTTTGTCCAAAACGCGGTACGAGAACACCGTTCTCGTACGAAAATCGTCGGAGGACCTCGGGACAACAGCCGAAATTTTCGGGCCATCTTGTAGGTCAAAATTCTTTTACCCTCACTTCTTTGTCTACTCCCGTTTTCTCGTTCTGGCCAGAATAGCAATTTGCCAAAATACGAGGTTGCATGTTCTCGTACCGCAGTTTTGGCCCGCCCAATACGAGGTTGCATGTTCTCGTATCGCAGCGAACGTGTTAAAGACTTTGGCGCTCAGAACGCGTCTGGAGTTTTTGCCGCCTACGCCGGGTCTTCTGGCCAACTGCGCGCAGGCATTTTACAAGCCGAGAGGCAGAGACCCTACCTGTTCATGCACCGCGTTGGCGGCCGTGGCGTACACGAGCGGCACGGTGGCGGCGGCCTCGTCGGACCAGCCTGCCGGCACGGGCCACTCCAGGACGGCGTCAGGCTGCAGCGGCCCCGCGCCCGACGCGCACACGCCCATCACGCGCACGCCGGCTGCGCGCACGCCCGCGTAGTCCAGCAGCCCCACGGCCGTGTCCTCGGCCACGTCGTTGTGGGGGTTGACGCCCAGGCACTTGACCTGCAGCGCGTCCATGTGCAGCTGCCTGGGGCGCTGCAGGCAGGGCCCGGCCTCGGCGCTCAGGTGAGCCAGGTGCCGGCGGTGCAGCCAGCCCCAGCGGCCGCCCTGCAGGACGTTGACGCGCAGCCCCAGGCGCAGCTGCGCGGCGTACAGGGGCGCGTCCAGGGCGAAGGGGGGCGCCGCGTTGTCCTGCAGGAACACGCAGACCGCGCGGTCGCCACCGGGCGCCGCGGCCAGGGTGCTCACGATGCCCGGCACGGCCAGCAGCGGCACGCCGTGGAACACCAGGTACACCACGGCGTCCTTGCAGAGCGACAGCCGCTCCAGCGGCAGCACCTCCACGTGCAGCACCTGGCTGGCCGGGTCCACGTCCACGGCGTGCTTGAGCAGCGCGTACCGCCGGCCGGCCTGCTGCACGCCCAGCAGCACGCGCAGCTCTGGCGGCGGCGGCAGCCCCGCCGGCAGCTCGGCCAGCAGCAGCCCGCCGTGGCGCCGCGCCGCGTCCATGCCAGCGTCCATGTCGGCCGCGTCGCTCACCACCAGTGCCGCGCCGTCCGCCGCGTCGGCCACGCTCGCCACGCGAACCGGCAGCTGCAAGCAAATGGGGCGCTGGTGTTTCGAGCCACAATAATCTCGGCCCAGCGCTTTGGCAGTGTTGTGATTTCATTGTCTACGCCCAATGATCAGGATATTAAAATTGAATCTGAAACCAATATCTTGTAGTAGTAGTGCACACTCTTCAAAATAATCGGATTTCTACCATACCGGCGGATGGTAATAGTGCCAATTTGGGTATGGGAAACGAAAGTCTTACATGAGATTTGCAAAATTCCTGTACCTTCCTTCTTCTGCTACTGCAGTATGGTAAAAATCCGAACCGAGTATAGGAATTTGGTTTTTCATACCCATGTTGGGATTTTTCCTATGATGAGGGAACCTTACAAACTATATTAAGATTTTCAGAGAAAAGCAGCCGGTTATAACAAAGTATTTTCATCCTACATAAGCTTACAAAGAAAATACTTCGTAATTTACGAACTATTTCTTCGTGACACAAAGTAAATTATAGTTTGTATTATGTATGAAATATATCGAGTGAGTGGTCAATATAGTGATCTACATAACATATTGGTCTAGCTACAACAGCGCCCTCAATATAAATATTCTGAAAACTTGTCGATAAATGTAAGCGTGCTGCTCTTCTCATACCTCACGTTAAAAGTGACAAAAGGTCGATGATAAAGGGCGCAGAGGCTTCACAATCACATTACGCGATCGCTTGATTGAGAAATTGATCCAATATCAAAGAATTGAATTATTAAATCACAGCCAATACGAATACGCTGGTATTGAAATTTAAATTAAAGAATAGAGCATTCTAGTTCTCGTCGATCGAAGAACAAGAGCAAGAAAGAAACCGGAAATGGCACCGGCAACATGACCTCACAGAATTGTACGAGTGCATTGGCCTAAGAGTTTTCCGAAGCGTACATCTTCAAAAAAGCAATTAATCAGTTACAAATACTTTTTGGCAAAGGAAAGAAACATATCTCTGTCAATATTTCTCTCATAAACTGAGCTAGCTACCTACACTCCCTTTTTTCCCAGCTTCCGGTTTTCTTCTCCGATCAGCGACGACTAGAATTGCTCTTTTGAAAGGGAACATTGAAAAAACGCCCAGCCCTACCTTAGCCCCGGCCCGTTCGGGCTTACTCACGTCGGGCAGCTGTTGCTGCGCGGCCCTGGCCACGGCGTCCTGCAGCGCGCCGCCCGCCGCCACCACCTGCACGGCGCCGCGGCCCTGCAGCGCGGCCACCTGCAGCGCCAGCGAGCACAGGTGCTCCAGGTTCTTGGCGGCGCCCTCCTCGTGCGCCAGGAACGCCCTGGTCTGCACCAGCATGGGCGGGAAGGTGGGGGGCAGCGGCATGGCCTGCGTGTCCACCTGCAGCACGGCCACGCGGCCGCGCACAGAGCACAGGCTCACGGAGCGCCGCTGCAGGTCGTAGTGCAGCGAGTCCTTGGAGCCAGCAGGCAGCACTGCCGGGAACAGCCCACAGATATGAGAAGCAGTTGCCAAAATTGAGCGCACTTTTGAGGGCCATTGCAACATACAAGTGGGAAAATCGTTTTTCCCCCTCGCCTATTCACATAGTAGTGTCCCCCGACCGATGATGTCTGAACGCAGACAAAGTTCCCGGTGAAGTATTTCCGACAGCAAGGGGTCTGACACTTCTTTCGCTCACTGCAAGCGCACGCGCCCAGCCTACACTTACTTATATTGTTTTCGTAAGAAGGCCTGTATTTGTGAGACAAACGCCTCCGAACTGAGTTAAAAGAGGGTTCGATTTTCGAACCGGTATAGCTCGAAAAACGGCCTTAAGTAGGATCGAACCCATCTCGGATTGAAAATAGGATTCCGTGGCAGTTATCTATTGGGTTCGATTTTTTGTACTGCTCGAATTTCGCTGAGTTTGAGTGAATAGGGACCTTGCTCAGTAAGAAGAGCATGAGAAGAAGATGGCGTCGGCGTGGCGGAGCGTAGCGCGGTCCCACAACAAGCAGAAGCTACCGTCCCTTGTTTAACTCCGTTTAGCGAAAATGAATGCAATTTGGACTGGTCTAAGGTTTAAATTTTCACTCTGTGTCATTTTCACTGAGAGTATTTGCAAAACAAAACAGCGCTCGCGGCCGAGACCTGAACTGAGGCTTCTGCTTGTTGTGGGACCGCGCTACGCTCCGCCACGCCGACGCCATCTTCTTCTCTTGTTCTTACTGAGCAAGATCCCTATTTCCAAACAAACCAAACAGATATCACCTTACAAATTTAGATTCGTCTCAAGAAGACAAAGAAAAAATGTCAGCACATGTCATGGGTTTGGATGGGAAATAAAAAAAGTTACTGAACTTCAAAGTGTGTGAAAGGACCAAAAGGGACTATTTGGTACTTTTGAAGTTCAATAACTTTTTGATTGGCCATCGAAACTTATGAAATGTGTTCACATATTTAGTTCGCCTTGTCGACACGAATCTATTGCTGTAAAGTGATGTCAATTTCGACAACTTCGAAATGTCACTCAAAAAATTCACAACACGCTGTCTTGCGAAGGGCCACACAGCCGCAAGCCGGCAAAGCGTTCGAAAATCGAACCCTCCGTCCGAATATCGAAGCCTCTTATAACTGTGTTGTCTAGGGATCATATTTTAACGGCTTAAAGCTACTTGGCTACTTGTTCAAAATTAAATGCCCTAAATATAGTTTTTTTTTTTATTAAAAAAAAAAGCGACCCACAATTGATTTTCTACCTTAACTCGTAGATTTTTTTCTGTGTGTGTGTCTAAAATATGGAGCCTCTTGGCAGACAGCACGTGCTGTCCTGGCCTTCGAGGACGCGTCTCAACATTAGCAGTCCCGCCACTGCGGCGTGTTCTCACATGTCTGACCCGTCAGGGATCACGTGTGGCGTCATTTGCGTACCACTCTACACTGTTAGAAATTTCCGTTCTCAAACAGTGCGGTTCAGCCCAAAGCAGTCAAAACGCTGTTGCATTTTACCGCGTGAAACAAGGAATATGTAATATGTTAATAGAGTGTATTAAGATCAACAAGAGGCAGGACGACCATTTTAAATTGTCATAGCATCAGTTACTGTAACCTGTTCAGTGAAATCCGCGAAAAAAGGTGGAAAGTGTTCCAACTATTTCCAAATGGAAAAATTTACGCAAATTTCAAAAACCATTGCCCTCTGTTAAAGGAAATGACAGAAAAGGCGTCATACCACACACTAAAATCTTGTGGACTTTTTAATGCATAATTATGCATGCACAGAAACGTACGTAAGGTGTGAATAATATGATGCATCACTGTGTACATTTTATGCAAGAAGATGCACAAAATGTACACAATGATGCATAATATTATACACACCTTACGTATGTATCTGTGCATGCATAACTATGCATAAAAAGTGCATAATTATGCATTAAAAAAGTCCACAAGAGTTTAGTGTGCAAAAATGTTTTTCCGTTTGTGAACACAAAACTCTTGTTTCCAAACGGATTTTTCTACCGCTTCGTTTTGGAACACGCATTTTCCGTTTACAAGCGGAATGTTTTCGTTCCTGGATTTATATTTGCCGTTCAAAAACGGTGATTGGCTGTTTGTGAACGGTTGTGAAAATTAATTTACTTTGCCTTCATTTTCCATTCTCAAACGGCTGGATTTTTAACAGAGTATAGCAGTGTCCACCGGGGCACCGCCCCAAAGTGGGATGAAACCCTAAATAAGCGAAGAGAAGTGGTAGTTTTTATAAAGGAGTGGCGAGTCCTACAAAGTATTGAATTTAAGCAAGAAAGGTCTGGGCTACACGGAACACTAATTTGTTTAACAATAGGACACGCGGGTGAGCCACTCCAAACTTGACACATTTCCAGATTTTCGCGTCCTTATCGCAATGGGTGCATACTATTCTTTCTGGCAGTCGCATTCTTTAAAATAAAAGTGTCAGTGTCATGTTATATGTTTTTAGAAAGCTCGCGACCTGACAAATCTGGCGCAAACCTTAGATTTACCATTGGGTAAGCCGGCCAAATTAAGCACTTTGCTAAAACTATTGCACAATCAACGAATTTCTAATTTTCACGATGAGATAAGTTGAGTTGCGAACACTTGCGAACTGTTCTGCCACGTGTCCGTGAAAGAGTAGCCTCTCCCCTTTCCCCCTCATATCACCAAATGCCGCCCATCGCCGCCCCTTAAGAGATTCTGAATAAACGGGCGTCCAAAGTGCCTCGTAAACTAGGTGTGAAGCAGCGGCGTTGGCGATCCCTCGGGCCTCAAACAAACTGACGAATGCTGCCTTGACTTGCAAACACTTCGTTTTGAATGCCGATGGTTGGGTAAGAGGCCTGCCAAAGGCGGGCTGGTGCCACAGGACCGAGCTCAGGACATGGTTGGTGTAAACATCACGCGTGGATTGTTGGTACTGATCGCGATGAAATGTTTCTCGATTTTGCCCGGATCTAGTTTTTTACCTTTGAATACCCCCGATTTCACATTTTGGTGATGATTTGGAGACTCCTACAATTTCCATCACTTTTTTCGCGTTTCATCCTTCTGTGCGCCCGCCGCACCGGGCGGTACTCTGACACGCGGCACGCGACAATGTAGCGAATTAAACTGACGTTGGTGGTGACGTGCACTCTAGATGTCTTCCAATGAAATTTGAGCAATTGATCAAATTGTTCAGAAACCTCCTAACACGAAGAAAATATACCTTCGTATTATGCTTGCGCCGTCTCCCTCGTGTTATGGTTCTTCGTCAGAAATTTAGAGTGTTGGGTCTCCCTACCTTATCTTAAATCACTATAACTTTCTGTAGCTCTCAACTTGGGTTCCACCGCCAGGGGTGTTCCACTTCCACTTTCCAACGTCCCACCATCATGGTTGGCATGACAATGAGGAGTATGACGTTTCGTATCACGCCACGCATAAAGCTTCTTGTCCCTCTCAGTCCCTATCAGTACAGTACATTGGGGAAACAAACAGCATACTTTGTTAACTTGCTGTGGCTGGCTCTAGCACACTGGGAACACTGAGCGCTAATCACGCTCCAACGACCCATGGGTTAACGAAATCGGCATCACAGTCAATGCCACCAGGCAAAAGATACAACAGCTCTAAAATTTTTTGGCAAGCTAATCTTAAGGTGTCACTAAC
Organism: Stenchaetothrips biformis; assembly: GCA_030522485.1. Lineage (NCBI taxonomy): Eukaryota > Metazoa > Arthropoda > Insecta > Thysanoptera > Thripidae > Stenchaetothrips > Stenchaetothrips biformis. The sequence goes on from CM060094.1 coordinate 1,927,075, forward strand.
CAAAGGTTTGATTCTCAACAGACCCTTGCACAGTTCACACACGCCCACCCTGGACCGGCGTTGCCTTGCCTAACAATACGGCTGCGGGGCCCGCCCAGAGCCAGAGTGGTGGGGATGACTCGGGGACAAAACGGGAACAGAAATCCGGGACAAAACAGGGAGTTTGACTACGAGTCGAACAAATCGCAGGTCTGCACACCGGATGACGCGTGGCCGGCGGGTGGTTTTTTCGGTCATATTTCCTAGACCGTTAAAGTTAGACGGTTAACACACTAAACTCTTGTGGACTTTTTAAATGCATAATTATGCACTTTTTATGCATAGTTATGCATGCACAGATACATACGTAAGGTGTGTAAAATATTATGCATCATTGTGTACATTTTGTGCATCTTCTTGCATAAAATGTACACAGTCATGCATAATATTATACACATCTTACGTACGTTTCTGTGCATGCATAATTATGCATTAAAAAGTCCACAAGATTTTAGTGTGAAGTTACAATAAGCGAGCCGATTGCAGATCTCCGCTTGGACTACAATGGGCTTGCTTACTATACCCATTCAACTTTAACGGTTAACGAGATTAATGGGTCCTATTCAAAAGATCTTATCTGGACGCTTCCGTATGAAGAATCTTATCTGCAGGCGAGTTTCACTAAGTTTGGTCATTTGGGATAGATAAGAGAGTTGGCGGAGCATTTCTAGAAGTTCTACTTGTTTCATCTTATCATCTTTCATCATCTAGTTCGTGTAAATTAAACCGCGAATGATTTTGGTTTGTGGCTGTCTCAAATGATCAAACTTAGCGAAATTCACTCGCGTTTCAGATAAGATTCTTACGGAAACGCCCAAATAAAATCTTATGAATAGAACCCTTCGAGATATGGTCAAGGAACGCTTGGGTTGTTTAGCAACGGCGGTTAAGGAAGGGGAGCGTGCAATCTCTTAAAGGGTCTGTTAAACTATCGCGGCCCAGTGGGCCAGAAGACCGGCGCAGGCGGTCAAAACTTATGACGCGTTTTGAGCTCCAGAGTCGCTTAACACCACTCACACCGAACGTATGACCCCACCAACGGATTCCTCGTTCGGAGAGCAATCCATTAGTGATGTCACACGTTTGATTCGAGTCACATTTAGCGAACTCTGGAGCTCAAAACGCGCCTAGAGTTTTGACAGCCGAACGTTCTGGGTCTTTAGAGACCTAAAAGCGCTGATGACGACGACATGATGATGATGCTGGTCTTCTGGCCCACTGTGCACGGCCAGGGCGTCAGCCCACGTGACACACGCCCATTGCTCACTGCAAAAATTTCCGCACCCTAATACTGAGAGGCAAACAAAAAATGTGGTACGATACAGTACAGTACAGTTCCGCACCAAAATAGCCGTCTTAATTGTCTCACAACAGTCGTTTAATATATGACCGTCCACTTCTTTTCTGTATCAATTCCGTACTGATGGATGAATCCTATTAAAGCAACGCCATTGGACCAACAGACAAGTAACTTCAAATCACGCTGCATAGCTTTCCCCACGTAAACCTTACTCATTCTACGCTTGTTATTTGTTGTCGCCAAAGTCATTTGAAATCAAACCTTGGGATGCGTCAAGAATTTTTTCTTCCATTTTGATGAATACAGTTGAGGCGCAATGTTCAACAACTAAAATGGTATTACTACAATAAGTTGATCAATTATTATTCAAATCAAAAGAAATACATCAGATGGCATTATGCACGCCCAATAAACATAGTGCACCAAAGCTCTGCTATAAATACTAGGGATGACACCACCCCATATCACACTTAAACAAAGAAACATTGAAAGTATTTCATTACTCTTGTATTAAAAGGAATAGTTTAAGTGCGCATAACTGACAAAATAGAAAACCCACGGTAAGATTAAGCTTTCCATGGCAAGACATCAAGTGACATTCAATGAATAACAGACTGTTTAAGTATAAATGACACTTATAGGGGATAACGGGCCATTGTTATAGTAGCCAAATAAATGTCTGCTCGTCTGCTGCGATCCATCTGTGTTTGTGATTTTGTTTCGATCGGCACTGCGCCTTTGTACCACCAGAGCGCGCTGCAGTCGCAGCTCAGCCTCACTGCCGTGTTGTAAACAAACCAAACCGGATGCCGTCTCAAGTTTTTGAATTCCTCTTTTCATTGACTGACAAGAAATAAAGCAGGTTTCTATTGGGTCTTTGAAGTTTCTTATGTTGCTTTTCTTCAATTTACTTTTTACGGTTTGCCTTTGGATTTCTGTAGTGACCATGTAGTTTTGTGATTGAGGTTATGGCTGTCTTATGTGTTCTTGATTTTCAGGTTTTATGAAGACATTTGGCGTCTATCTTCGTGCGCTACCATTTTTTTTTAAAGAAAAAACCCATATTATAAACCTATATTTGGGACCCAAGAGACTGAGGCTAGTTTATATCATTGGAAAGATAAATTCACTCTCCAAACTACTGATTGAGCGGCTTAAAGTAACAGCATTGTTTTCTGACCAACTTAACTTTTCTCAACCAGACGACATTTCAAGGTAACATGTTTTTATAATTATTATCAATAAAATTTAATTGTTCTCAGTATTCCTTGTCAGTCTGTAAAAAGTTAGCTGGCTTTCTTATTTTGATAAACTCAGAAGTCAACGAGTTATTTATTTTCCTCGTAGGGAGAACGTTGACGAACGTCACACATCAAAGTTTGCAAATACTGATGGTACAGTGTGCTATTTGGATAGCCTTTCATTCTTGCTGCAGGAAGAAGCTTCAACATTATAATTGGTAAGTATATTAGTGTATATTGTGAGGTTGTTTCTTTTTAGTGAAGTGAAGTAGTGAAGAGACAAGCAGTTGAAGCGCACACTAAATCCTTACATACTTTTTTGTACATAGTTATGCACGATTTTGCACATGCGTTTTTTATGCATAATATTATACGTTGTTATGCATAATTGGCTGAGCGATAAGCGAAGCCAGTTACTTCACTGGGGTTGAAAAACTTTTTCTGTCTGTCTGTCTGTCTGTCTGTCCGTCTGTCTGTCTGTGTGTGTGTGTGTCCGCACTACTCCTCCCAAACGGCTCAGCCGATCTGGCTGAGATTTTGCAGGGTTATTAGGTATGTCCTTGGCTCGCCACACGCTAAAATTCAGCTTTCTATCTCATTCCATTCAGTCGTACTAACGAAAAAACACTTAAAAAACGGCAGAAAAAGTGCAACTTTTCAGTGACTTTATATTTTAGAGACATTTTTACATGGTTTCTTATGTTTTTGCAGTTCCTGATGACGAAAATGAAATCAATTCCGACCCCTGACCAAACTTTTAACTGCGAATTGGCTACCTCGGCCCGAATTTACTAACATAATCAACTTCGACCCTTCATCTTGAAAAAAAGGGGTCGACCGACTAAAAATTTTTATTGCAGATTTCGATAGGTCTCGGCAAGACCTTTTCAAAGAGGGGTCGGAAGGGGGGTCTCGGAGCCCGACTCCATCAGTTGGCCGAGTCTAGATCTTGGGAAAAGGGGGTCGACCAACCAAAAAATTTTATTGCAGATTTCGATAGGTCTCGGCAAGACCTTTCCAAAGAGGGGTCGGAAGGGGGGTCTAGGAGCCCGACTCCATCAGTTGGCCGAATCAGGATCTTGAAGAAAGGGGGTCGACCGACTAAAAATTTTTATTGCAGATTTCGATAGGTCTCGGCAAGACCTTTTCAAAGAGGGGTCGGAAGGGGGGTCTCGGAGCCCGACTTTGTTAGTTAGCCGAATCAGGATCTTGAAAAAAGGGGATCGACCGACTAAAAAATTTTATTGCAGATATCACGTGGTGCATTACTCAATGCCTCAAAAATCCTTGAGACAGCTTGCCGGAGGCAAGCAGGGAAGCGCCGCAGGCCAAGGTAGGTGTAACGCCAGGCGTGGATTGTCGTAACTGGCGCAGCATCGCGAAGCCTGTTACGACAAGACACGGTCTGGCGTAAACCTACCTTGTTTATTCATAACTATGTATAAATTATACGTTGTTATGCATAATATTATGCTGAAGCTTACGCATGTGCAAAATCGTTTACAACTATGTACAAAAAAGTGCATAAGGATTTAGTGTGCATGTATTTGTAGCAGTGAAGTTTATTTGCAGCCAAGGATACAAAGCAAGTAAAGCAAGCCAACATTGACCTGTAACGCAAGAAAGTTTCTTAGTATGAAAAGCGCAATCTATGTTCACGACTTTGCCTTTCAATTTTGAATAGACTGTGAATCGAATTCTTGTGCGTTATTTCATGCATTCCTCTGGCTGATACAGTAAATGGTACAATCAATGTACACAACCCGTTTAATGAAATAGTGTTTCTTTTACTGTACAAATTCTATACGGTTCCCGGCAACATTTTAGTACGGCTGAACTGTACCCTCTCCGTACCTGGTACAGACGTCATACGGACTGTTAGGGCAAAATGATGACAAACCATTTCCCTGGAAAAATTGTGTTGTTTTTTTTTTTCCAGCAGTGCTCACCTTGGTTGGGGTCGAAGACGACCTTCTGGATGCGCTTGGGCACGTGCAGCTCGTGGCGGTCCTCGGACTGCTCCAGCGCCACCAGATGCAGCAGCGTCTCGAGCTGCAGCGTCCTCATCACGTCGACGCTGCACACCTCGTCGTCCTCGCGGCACGCCGCGCTGCCCAGCACCGCCCGCGCGCCGCGCTGCAGCGACACCAGGCTGCGGTACGGGCCGCGGCACTGCAGGCCTCGCCGGCCCAGCTCCTCGTACACGGCGTCCACCTCGCACTGCGTCCTGCCGAACACATGTCCGTCTCTTCCCTGTTTAAAATTCCTTGTTGAATCTACGACATGGGTTCTAACGATACGCGTTGTTGACAATATATTGCTGTCATTTCGACAACAGATGTTGTTAGAACGAAGACACTGAAAATTGAATGCTGAGAATGATGACTAAATTTTGGTGAGAACAAATTCTCACCGCTACAGCGGTGAGAATCAAATTATGGATATCCTTGCCTTATGATTCTCACCGCTTCAGATGTCAGAGTCAAAATTCTCACCGCTGAAGGGGTGAGAATTCCGATTCTCACCGCTGTAGGGGTAAGAATTCCGATTCTCACCGCAAAAGGGGTGAGAATTTCGATTCTCACCGGTGCAAGGGTGAGCATTTTTTTCTGACCTTCACGGCGGCTTAAATTGTCACCATTGATTTTGCAGTGGAAATTCAACAAACTATGTCGTTAAATCAACGACAAATTCTTGTTACTTCATGTTTACGATAAATTTTCGTTACTTGAACAACCTTCTGCTGTCGGTTGAAGGTTTGTCGATAGAATAGCTCATTGACATGACAATTGAATTTTGTTAATTATTACCGAATAATACCAAAGATGACCGGATGGCTGCGAAGATCGCGCTCACAGCCTAACGTCCAATTATTTCATCAACAACATTTTGTTGTTGATTCAACGACATTTGTTCTAAGAGTGTTCAAAGCCCACAACAAACTAAAGTCTTGACGGTGATCCGATTCCAAAGGCTGCGAACATAGAGCGTGAGGTGCAATGCGTTGAGACATCGCACCATGCGCAATGCCTCAGCTATATGCGTCCCAAAAATGCCCTTCGCTTATGCATGGGAAGGCATCACACTTCATGTGCGATGCCAAGGCGTTGCACCAATTGACGCGATGAAAACGGCATCAAATGCATTGCACCAATCAGCGGGTGGAAACGGCTTACGGAGCGCGTGAGCCCATGCGCCCCACCTCGGTGCAGGGGTTCCTGGTTTCTTCGAGATCATTCAAACTAGGCCAATGTTTGCAAAACGCTTTGCACAGATCGAAAAAGCATAAAATTTAGGGTGGCTTAGACTTATTGCCACTCTTGAAACTGACACTTTAGCCCACAATAAATCCAAGTAAAAGCACCGAAAAACACAAAAAATCGAATATTTAAGAAAAGACCTTGGTGGCGCCATCTCGTTGTCAACATTTCCTCCCTTGTTTCAAGTTAAATTGTAAATTTTAGGAAGGCCAATGGGTCTAAGCCACCCCAAATTTTGTGCTCTTTCGATCTGTGTAAAGCGTTTTGCTAACAACGGCCTTGTTTTTACTATCTCGAAGAAGTCTATAACCTCTGCAGAGGTGGGGCGCATGGGCTCACGTGCTCCCGAGGCCGTTGCCGCCCCCTGCACCAATTGACGATGTACTCATAGCCTTTTGATTCTCAGTGTTGTGGATTTTTAATTTTGTGCATCGTGATGCATGCACAGATACATCGATCCCTCATAAGAAAACCATCCTAAATCGCTCTGCAAACGAAAGTGTGTGCATAGCACACTTTTTAAACGGTTTATTTGTCAGGCCCGCACTTTAGAGCAGTGTGCCTGACCGAAACTGCACGGGTCTTCACGGTTAAAACAGTTCCCGGTTTTCCCATGTAGCTCATAGTAAAGGCATACCGTACGCCGGGGTTTCATTGCAATTCGATTGGTAAGTTTGCTTGCCACTCCAGTGGCGCTCCGTTTTGAATGCCAAAACTTGGCATTTCGGCGAACTTGGATGCCAAATTTTGGCATTTTAAAAGGCCAATCCGGCCCAGAAAGCCAAATTTTGGCATTCAAAACGGAGCGCCACTGGAGTGGCAAGCAAACTTACCAATGGAAGTGCAGTGTTTATGAGACAATTTTGGGGTAATTCGAGACTAGTGATTTGAATCACTAGAATTATAATTCAAATTGCATTTGATGCAATGCCTCAAAGTCGCCAGGGCCGTTACAAGAGTCGCGGGTTCGAGACCCGCAGGCCGCCGGCGTGTCCAGTGGCGTATCTAGACTCGAGAAAAGGAGGGGGTCATGTCGCACGTCTTGCCTACTTACAGGCGGATTTTAGGACAAATTGCCTACCTTTAGGCGTTTTGTTAAGGGAAAAAGGAGGGGGTCATGACCCCCGTGAACACCCCCCCCCCCCCCCCCCCCCCCGGATACGCGCCTGGGCGTGTCTCACCTGTCCTCCGCCGGGGCTGCCGGAACGAGGGCCGGCGCGTCCTGACCCGAGACGACCACAGAGCGGCCGGTGCAGGCCAGGCGGTCTCCGACGCCCACCTCGAAGCAGCCGCTGCCTCGCTGCACCAACACGTACAACTCGTTGTCCGCTGCAACACCACCATAAAGTAAATAAATGGTAAAAAAAGGGGCAAAAAAGTGAGGCCCACGATGCTCCGATACAAACTCTCAGACTCGTACTGAGTTATTAATCAATAACGTATTGACAACTCTCCACACTAATGCAGATTGCAGATTAATGTATTATTAATAGTTTTATTTGTGTAAGAAACTGTTTTATCAATCGTCTTGACAATTTTGTCAAGCTTCTTAACAAAATTCCATTAATGTGCAGAAACGATTATAAATATCAATTAACTGTCAATGAGGGACCCGTCCTTTACGGAATACGTACAGGAAATGGGTACAAATAGAGGACGGAACTTCCGTGCAGGTCCTCCGTGGAAAACATGCACGAAACCGCCGCAGTTGCAGTTGGCAAGATACGGACCACGGATCGTCCAGGCAAATGATTGACCAGACATATTCCGTAGTTCTTTCGTTCATTTTTCTACCAATGAGTGACATATGTGGCGAAGCATGCTCACCCTCTTCGGGCACCCTCTCGAAGTCATAGAAGACGACGTCGTGCAGCTCAATGGAAGTGCCCTCTGGCTGGTAGGTGGATACGACGGACAGAACCAGACTCTGTGGGACGAGGCGTTAGAGAAACCTTAGGTTTGGTAACACTACAGTAGAAGCACGCATACTAAAAATGCTTACTTTTTGAACATAAGAACTGACGTATAACAACGCGTCCTAATAGAATAATCCTGTCAGTTCGGATCCAAGATCATCCTAACTGTATGCATCTGCCCTACAGTTAGGATTGTCTTGGATCTGCACTGACAGTTAGGATTGTGCTGATAGGAGGCGTCGATTTGTGCGTTTGTAAGTTAAGTACAGACTTTTACATGAATTAGGCACAATTTTATAAATACTTTAGCCTTTAGCACGACATGGAAATGTTGCCCCATTGTATGTATTATATTGTACATAGATTATGCACACATCAGTTATGGGCAATGGAAGCACATAGACGTCAGTGTGCGCCTTGCGACTCACCATGCAGGTGGCGGGGCTGAGCAGGGTGTGCCCGTTCCACGTGCAGTCTGCAAGGTGGGCGAACTCGGGGGTCGCTAGCGCCAGCGGCAACTGCATGTCGTAGCGAGGACCGCGCTCCTGGAGGCCGGCAGGGTGTGAGCTAGCACGGTGTGGGGGCCGCTTTGTGCAAGGGGGTGCCTTTGTTTTATTTCCTTAGGGTTCGAGCGAGGGGCGTACTCTGACTGGTGACTGGACTGAATTTTCACTTTACACACTAAATTACTATGTAGGTTTTTGTGCATACGTAACGTACGAAATTAAACATGCACTAGTTGCGCACAAAATTGTGCGCAATAACGCACGATTTTCTGCATACCCGCGCACTAAATCGTGCATTGACACGTACAAATTCGTGCGTTACAAAGTGCATGTTTAATTTCGTGCGCGGGCGCGCATAAAAACCTACATAGTAATTTAGTGTGTAATTAGATTGAAAATTTTACGCAATGCGTTACAAAAAGTTTCAAACAGGGCATATTTACGTTAGGCTGAAAAAAGGAAGTTACTTACTGGAGTTTAACGGTTTATACTGATTGGACGACGTAAGGAACCCAATCGGGTTCAGGTTGATTTTTTTTTTTTCAAATCTCTAAATTTACCTTACTTTAACCATGGATTTGTCTCGACAAGACAAACAGAAAATAAAACAGTTCCTGGCCTTCAACAGTTTGTGCAGCGTCGGTTTGACGTAATAATTCAACAGTTTCGTTTCCAGCCTGAACCTATGACGTGTGTTGACATTTAGAGTTTATCCTATCGAGGTAAATCCATTACTGCAGCGTGATGTCAATTACATATTTGAAAATTCACTTCAACCCCTTGGAAACAAAACCAAGGCCTCTCCTCGGTGGACGGCGGCGCTTAGAGACACGCAGCGACGCGGCGGCGAACCGCAGGTACTCACGGCGCGGGGCTTGCCGAGGAAGTGGACGGGCCAGGAGCCCCGGTGGTCCCAAGTGGTGAGCGGCGCCACGGAAGCCGTGTCCCTGCACACCGGGGTGGCGACGGCCGGGTACAGCTTGGCCACGTCCAGGCTGAGCCCCTCCATGTACAAACTGGCGGCAAGGGTTGCTTTAGTGCGCGAATACATTCTTAGAACTTACTCTTTTCGTGAAGCGTACAGGTGCTCATGCGCTCTTTTCCTCCTATATAAATGCATGGGCAGAATTGCCTTGAAGCGTACACTGTTAAAAAAAAATGATGTAATTTAACAGCACTTGTGCTGTTAAGTTTGATAGCAACACATCTTGTTATATAATAGACATGTTGTAGCCCTTGGTGTTGTTTTCTGATGATTCGATTGTATTACAACAATACTTTTGTCGCGTCTTCGATTATGTCTCTGCCAAATTTGTGTTCGCCTCAAAGTGTTGTAATTTAACAACATCCTTGTAATCTGACAACTTTTTTTGTTTAAGGATTGCACAATGGTTGTTTTTAAACAGAAAAACTGTCGAACGAGAACATTATACTGTTTTAAATCAGAATTACATTACTGTTTCCAGACAGGGAAGTTGTAAAGAAACAAACGAATTGTCTGTAGATGAATTTCCCGTTCAGGAGCCGAACAACACTGTTGTAATTTAACAACATTCCTGTAGGTGATTGTGTTGTGATGTTACGGTGGATTTTTAACAGTGTAGTTGTACGCTTCAAGAAGAGCCCTAAGTCATCAAGCGTACTTCTATGCGTGGATGAAGCGTAGTAGAACTACGCCCCAGTTATACCAGTGATGCTCTCTTCGAACTTTGCGAAGAATGTGCTCGCATTGCAAAACATTCAGTCTGTAGCTTGTGAAGAATTCGACTGGATTGTAATACTAACTGTGAGTTCGTAATTTTCCGAACAGCGAACCATGATGCAAACTCGTTCTTGGCAAATTACGAGCGTGAGGTTAGCAAATGGCTGGTGGTTTGTAATGGGGAGATTTCTGCTGAGACTAGTAATCACTGTCAAACCAAGGGTGGACAGACAACTCCACTCTTCGTGGTGTGGAGTGAGTCTGTACACTTGCAAATGCCGAGTTTGCAGTCTCGACAATTTAAGTGTGGAGTAGGTCACGGAGTCCCTATTGCTCGCACTAAGAAAACCTTACAAACTATTTCGGGCCTTACAAAGAAAAGTAGTTTGTATAACAAAGTATTTTGAGCATACATAAGCTTACGAAGAAAATACTTCGTAATTTACAAACTATTTCTTCGTATAACAAAGTATTTTCGTTTGTTATATGTATGCTCAAAATACTCCGTAAGGTTTTAAGAGTGCGGCATGGTGGAAATATGAAAAACACCACACTTGAGGTGTAGACACTGCAAACTCTCCACTTCCAACTGTGGAGACTGAAAATTCCACACCTCTACCTCCGCGTTTCAAGAGTTGTCCGCGCTAAAGTTTCACAAGTGAGGAAATAATTCACATTCTTCGCATGCCTACGGATACGTCCGTTCGCAAGGTACGCGTGTTGTTCCTGCCGGGTTCCACCGCAAGGTACTCACTTGCCGAGCGCGTCCAGCACAAGGGCCGCGCCGGGCATGTCCCGCTTGGTCAGGGCCACGTTGACGGCGTCCTTGTGCAGAGAGCGCTTCAGGATGGCCTGCAGCAGGCCGTGGGGTGCGATCTCGATGGCCAGCGCGTCCTTGTCGATCGTGTCGCAGGCCTCCTCGAAGTACACCGAGCTGAGCAAGTTGTTGGTGAAGTACTGCGGCGTGGCGTACTGGACGTCGTGCAGGCTGGCCTGGGTGTGCTGCGCGGAGGTGGTGTGCCACCGCTGCGAGCGCCTCTTGGGCTCCGTGATGACGTCCTTGAGCAGCTCCAGCAGGCGCGGCGCGGCGGGCTGGATGTAGCGGCTGTGGAACGCGATGTTGCTCACGTTGACGGCGCGGGCGAAGATGCCCTTGGCCGACAGGTGCGCCACGAAGGCGTGCATGTCCGCGGCGGGGCCGGACAGCGTGCAGCTGGTGGACGAGTTGTGGCAGGCGATGTCGATGGCCTCGGGCAGCATGGGCTTCACGTCCTTGTAGCCGAGGCCCACGGCGGCCATCATGCCCGGGATGAGCTTCGTCTCGTTGGTGGCCTGGCCGCGCGCGTGCGCCGCCAGCATCATCTGCTCCGCCGTGATGCAGCCGTCCGCGTAGGCGCAGCCCAGCTCGCCCACCGAGTGGCCCACCATGCCGTCCGGCTCCACGCCCACGGCGCGCAGCACGTCCGTCAGGCCGACCTGCAAGGCAAGGCGTCACTGGCACTCAAACCACCAGTTGAAATCCCCCACACAGAGGCATTATTCCTACGCCCTTACGAGCACACTAAATTACTATGTAGGTTTAGGTGCGCGCCCGCGCCCGAAATTGAACATGCAATTTGTAACGCCAGAATTTGCACGTCACAATGCACGATTAAGTGCGCGGGTATGCAGAAAATCGTGCCTTCTTGCGCACAATTTTGTGCGCAACGATGTGCATGTTTAATGTTGTGCGTTACGTATGCTCAAAAACTACATGGTAATTTAGTGTGGGCATAACAACTCTTTCACACTCTTGAAGGACATAATGACTTAATGCCTCGCGAAGGGAATTGAAATTTGGCAAGAAGTCCTATTCTTATTCACGCCACTTCCAAGGGCATAAAACAACTCACGCCGTTCACGGGCGGAAGATGGTTTACGCGCTGCAACGGTATAGTTTTCAGAGCCTTGGCCCCTAGAAAGCCGCCTGAACACAAAAAAAAGTCTACCAAGCATCGCTTAGTAATACGAAGAAGCCGAAAGCATTGTAATATCTACGAAAAATTGCTCCCTATTATGAAGCAAAACCCTTCGTAATACGAAGCAATTCTTCATAATACGAAGCAATTCTACGAAGCCTCCATATATCTTTGTAGTTAGAAACCGGGTTCTTCGTAGACTTTTTCGAGTGAGTAAGGTTGGCGATTATCGACACTTTGTCCTTGCAAGTGAGCAAAAAGGGCTACTTAACGTGTGCCCCTCCCTCAGGCCGCCTCTGGATCCGCCACTGCGTCCCACCTGCACGGCGGCGATGCCCACGAAGGAGTGGAGGATGTTGTCGTAGATGTGGGGGTCCTTGGTGCAGATGATGTGCTTGAGGTCCAGGCCGAGTGGCACCAGGGCGTTGTGGCAGCGCTCCACGGCGGCGGCGAACACGGGGATGCGCATCAGGTCCTCGCCCATGCCGGCCCACTGGCTGCCCATGCCCGAGTACACGAACCACACGGGCCGCTTGTTGCCGTTTTGGAGCTAGACTCGTCACAAGGTAAATAAAGTTAGGTTCCTGATGAAGCTCAAACGAGTGCGTGTTGGCTTCAACGGTGAAACTGATGCCTCACTCTTTGCTTGAGAAAAGCACTTAGGTGACGCTTGAAGAGAATTGGTGTGCGACTGCTTCGAAACTGAATCAGTCCCATCCAATTCGAAAACGAAACAAAATTGTGAACTATCGGATTTAAATCATTTTGGACCAAAACAGCAAACACGTGCTCATTGTAGCCCTTATAAGACCCAATACGCTTTTTATTCGAATCGAACCGAATTGAATGTGCCCTGATTCGATTCGATTTGAAAATATTTTCCAACATTCGACTCGAGATTGGAATAGGCCATGTCACACACCACTAGTAAAGACGTTACTCTTAAAACGAAGCATGGACTAGAAATTTTTCCATGCATGAGGTAGTAGAAATCTTGTTGAATTGCCTGTTACCACTAATTTCAAGCGCAAACCGATCACGCCAGGAAAGACAGGGCAATACTTCGCTTTAGTTTCCCCACAGTCGCTGCTGACCTTGATCTGCGCGGGCCGCGCCTCGTCGGCCTTGGGGACGACGGAGAAGCCGCGGTACGTGTGGCTGAAGATGTCCGAGGAGAAAGCGCCGTGCAGCAAGTGGACGTACTCCGGGTCGGACGCGTTGCTCTCGGCCTGCCCGACAACCATTTCGTGCACCTCCGTCCAGATCGAGTCTCTAGTACAGTCAGTCACTCGCAGTGCACAGTGGGCGGCGGCCAAAACTCTAGGCGCGTTTTGAGCTGCAGAGTCGCTAAACAGGACTCGAACGAAACGTGTGACCCCAGCAATGGATTGCTTTCGGAACGAGGAATCCATTTGTACACTGCTAATCCAAGTGTAGAACAGGTTGACACTTGTAGGCTTCGACCAGTTTGTCCCACGCGTGCAAGTGCGGCTGTGCCTATAGGAAAGAAACAGATATTTATACTGGATTCCCTCCATGAAACAAGACCTGGGAAGGAGATCATAGAACATCTGAAGGTGTGTACTCTGCAATACACAAAAAATATTGTTCATCACAATACATTCACGATTCTCCTTTTGTTAAAACAACAACCATTTTGTGCTCTGTCAGATTTTAAGATACTTCTTGAGCTGCATTGCGCAAGCCATCCGTTAGATTGGACGGCATGGAACGTTTACTACCCCAGTGACATCCCTCGTCAATCAAATGTCTTTTACTCTGGGGTATTTGTTTGCCAATACGCCTATACCATTTTGACAGGGAAGTCACTGCAAAGCTCTGCTTTTCAAGCCCCCAAAGCAGCCAAATTTACTAAGTGGTATAGTAACTATATTCTTGAACACTCTACAGAAGTACTTACTGAGAACAGGAGCGGCAGGTATGCATTTTACCTACTTTTAAGTTTAATGTTTCAAGGTGAAAAACCACCAATCTTGTAATTAATTCAACTTGTGAAGCAGTAATATTGCCGTGTTTTGCAGTGATCCACCACAACCTGAAACAGCTGGAGCCCTTTGTGAACAAGCTGAGAGAGCCATTGAAGAGGGGACGCTGCAGATCATAAAAGAGTGGCTAGAGATCCCTGATGTTCCAATTCAAAACCACAGGCAAACATTGGAATATTTAGCTGCCATCATGAGAAACCTCTTCAAAGCCACTGACAAATTCTGCGGAGCTCCCTCTGGGTGCAGGCTAAAGGGTTCAAATCTAATGATTTAGTGCGAACTTTGTAGAGAGTGGCTGCATAGAAAATGCAGTGCAGACCAGCGCGCGCCAACACGGAAGGAGGAAACCTAAAGTTAGAATTGTTTGGAGGTCAGACAAATTTATTTATACGTCTTAAACAATTGTAAAGATTCTTCTAAATCGACAGGTAATACCAAATCGAAGAGACACAGCAAGAAGACGCTGCACTGTGATAAAATATCATAGTGAATCCCGTTTAATTTTTTTGCCAGGTTTTGCCGTAGTTTGGATTACAGGATTTACTGTTCATTATTACAGGGTTTTCCGTACCTCGTACAGGATATTCCGTGCTCACCTCTATAACACGGTAAATCCCGTACGAAGTACAGTAGATCCTGTCATAAAAGTACAGTAAATCCTGTATTCTGAACTACAGTGGCATCTGTATTAATCAGAACAGTGTGCCCCAACGACTCTCTATTGGATGAGCGAAGCTTATGATTGTTAATGAATCCACTCAAAATTTCCTTCATATTGTTACTACATCTTTAACCTAGTATGCCCCAAATTTAGATGTAAGATTAGTTGTTTAAAAAAATAAAACAAAGCACTGTTAGAAATTTCCGTTCTCAAACGGATATTAAATATCGGATATTAAAACGGATATTAAAAACGGGATTAAATATGTAATATATAATATGTTTTGGGAGTGTATTAAGATCAACAAGAGGCAGGACGACCATTTTAAATTGTCATAGCATCAGCTACTGCAACCTGTCCAATGAAATCCGCGAAAAAAGGTGGAAAGTGCTCTAACCATCTCCAGATGGAAAAATTTACGCAAATTTTAAAAACATTGCCCTCTGTTAAAGGAAATGACAAAAAAGGCGTCATGCAAAAAATGTTTTTCCGTTCGTGAACACAAAACTCTTACTGCTTCGTTTTGTAACACGCATTTTCCGTTTAAAAGCGGAATATTTTTGTTCCTGGATTTATATTTGCCGTTCAAAAACAGTGATTGGCTGTTTGTAAACGGTTGTAAAAATTAATTTACTTTGCGTTAATTTTCCATTCTGAAACGGCTGGATTTTTAGCAGTGAGCAGATCCACAAGGGAGTTGCTCAAAAACGACTGTAGCCCGATTCCCGTCCGATTTTCCTAATGCCCAATTCTTTAATCCCCGAAATGTATCCCTAAATTTAATATGGTGCTGTGAAAAAAAAAAATACAATTACAAATACAATTAAGTAGGTAAAATTTGCAATTGATTGATGATTGATTGATGTAATTACATTGAACCCATAACCTGCCAACCGGATTCAGTCAGTCCTGCAAACAGCTCAGCCCTTGAAGTGACTTGAAGGTAGGATTAATTGGGCGAAAAAAGATAGATGGAAATAATATCTCCCAATAGAAAGCCTAGTAAGGGCTGCCTGTTCGGAGATATGTCTCCGGGGAAGCCGCCGCACTATCGCTGACTATTCGCAGATAAATGAAAAAAAATAAAGGAACATGCACACACTGCCTTCTGAAAACCGTATCCGAATATGGGCAGCCTGCAAGTGTCGACCAGTTTCGTCCGACGCTTTGAAGTGTCGACCACAGCGTGTCCTACAGGAAACTGCGCGTGGTTTGCCGCAGGACATGATGTGGTCGACACTGGCACGTGTCGGACACTTTGTGGTCGACACTTCATAGCGTCGGACAAAACTGGTCGTCACTTGCAAGCGTAAGACAAACTGGTCGACCTGTCTACACTTGGATTCGCAGTGTAGGGTGACACATTCGATTCGAGTCCTGTTTAGCGACTCTGGAGGTCAAAACGCGTCCGAGATTTTGGCCGCATCTACGATCTTCTGACCCCCTGTGCAGTGCCCCCACAGCATACGCACCAGCTTCATGGCCTCCTCCAGGCCCTCGGGGGTGCGGCCCGACATGAGCAGCAGCTTCGGAAGGGGGGCCGTCCCACTGGAGGCGACCGGCGGGCAGAGCGACTTCTTGTCGCGCGGGTTGGGCCGCAGCAGCACGTGCCCCAGCATGCCGCCCAGGCCTATGTTGTTGACGGCCACCAAACCGGCCGGCAGCGGCGTGTTCTCGGCCACCACCTGCAGAACAGGCGTCACTCATCTGGCGTCCGCTACATGGACGGCAGTGGCGTGCACAGATCGAGGTATCGCGCAGAGGCTCCAAATGGGTAACGAAATGCGGGCAAAGGCGTAGCGGCCGGTACACGCTTAACTTTTTACGAAACCTCGACGAAATTTCGTCGTAAATACGACGGATCAGGATGCAGGTATTGCCGTCGAAGTACGAAGGATCGATGCCTCCATGATAGCCTCTTTGGAAGGTGCTCTCTGGGTATTCAGGCCGTGCGGAACCTGACGCCGCCACCCGTCTTCTCCTGCGGCACGTAGTTCCCAAGATACGACGACGTACCACGAGGTCGCCGTCGAACCCGGCCAGGAAGTCGTTCTTTAGTTCGAGGCCAAGGCTGCTCTGGCCGGGCCCCCTTCAGGAGTGCAGGACTTTCGACTTCGGCATTGCCTAGGGGAGGTCCCGGACTATCAGGAGCCCGACGATTAACGCGGTCCGACCACGGGTTTAGCCAGGATGCCGTCGAACATGGCGAAAAACAGAGGCAGAACTGTAGAATCGCCGGCCACCAATTTGGGGTCGCCTTTCTTGTGCCCAGGCCAAAGGAAACTCACGGCCGCTGTCCGCTTTCTTCTGCGCCGCTTAGTTCCTGACATACGAGGACGTAGCACGAGGTCGCCGTCGAACCCGACCAGTCAGTCGGTCCTTAGTTCGAGGCCAAGGCTACTATGGCCGGCTTCTTGTCAGGAGTCTGGGACTTTTGACTTCGGCATAGCGTATGGGAGGTCTTGGACCACCAGGAGCCTGACGATAAAAACAGTCCGACCACAAGGCCCTCTCTAAATAGGGTTTTCCTCAGCTTTTAACCATGTTGGACGGCATCCTGACCGAACCAGTGGTCGGACTGCGTTTATCGTCGGGCTCCTGGTGGTCCGAGACCCCCCCCCCCCCGAGGCTATGCCGAAGTCGAAAGTCCCGGACTCCAGAAGGGGGCCCGGCCAGAGCAGCCTTGGCCTCGAACTAAAGCACGACTTCCAGGCAGGGTTAGACGGCGACCTCGTGGTGCGTCCCCATATCTCGGTACCTACGCGGCGGAGACGAAAACGGAAAGCAGTCGTCAGTTTTCTTTTGCCTTGGGACTAGAAAGGCATCCCCAGAAGTGGTGGCCGGTGATTCTACAGTTCTGCCTCCGTTTTCCGCCATGTTCGACGGCATCCTGGCCGAACGGGTGGCTGGACCGCGTTAATCGTCGGGCTCCTGGTGGTCCGAGACCTCCTCTAGGCTATGCCGAAGTCGAAAGTCCCGGACTCCTGAAGGGGGCCCTGGGGCCCTGCCAGAGCAGCTTTGGCCTCGAACTAAAGTACGACTTCCTGGCCAGGTTCGACGGCGACCTCTTGGTACGTCCTCGAATCTCGGGAACTACATGGTGGAGGAGAAAACGGGTTGGGGCGTCGGGTTCCTCCAGCGGGTGGAAACTCTGTTGCCAAAATGGGCATGCAGAGGATTTTTGTTCACGCTTGATCTCAGGATCCAAGAGAGGTAGGTAAAATCCGTGGGCATATTTGGAATCCTCATACAATTTCACGTGGCGTAGGGTATATTTTGTGCCGTGGGTTGAGGAAATGATAGGTCATTTTGCCACAGGAAAGTAAAAAATAAGGCAAAATAACGCTTTGACACAAGGATCGAAATTTTCGCTTTTCCCGGAAAAAGCTATTTTGTGGTCCTTAATGTGAGAAAACGGAAAGACCAATTCAAAATCTGAGCACAGATATGAATTCAGCGTACTTTACTGTGTGCATTTCACTTATCGGGTTATAAAAAGGATGGTCAGTACCCTTGAAACGTGCGGTCAAACGCGGACTGTTTTGTCAATGTCATGAAATGTAGTTGCTACAAACCTTGTCTTAGTTACACGGCGACGGTTTACTGGGATAATATAGTGTCGAAGACTACATGAAAGGTTTTTGCACGGGGAATTTCCTCAGGATTCTGAAAATGGCCTGTGAATTTACGTACTAGGTCCCGTTCTCTTGCATTAAGGTACACAGCAGAACAATGCAACGTTTCGATCCTTGTTTCAAAACGTTATTTTGCTCTTTTTTTTCTTTCCAATGGCAAAATAACCGATCATTTCCTCAACCCCCGACATAAAACATACCCTACGCCACGTGAAATTTTATGAGGATTCCAAATATGCCCACGGATTTCCCCTGTCTCTCTTAGATCCTGAGATCAAGCGTGAACAAAATCCCTTTGCATGCCTATTTTGGCAGTAGAGTTTCCACCCGCTGGTTCCTCTCGTCCTGGAGACCCAGAAAACATGTTTTACAAGGACGGCATCGTGGTTCCATGGTCCTGGAGCATACCTCGTAGAACGACGGGATGTCCGTTGTTCGAAGGACATAATCAGTGAAATTTTTTCAGTCGCGCCCCCATCGAGCTTCGACGAAAATTTCGTCGAGCTTCGACGCGCAAATGCAGTTTTTCGTCGTACGACGAAATTTCGTCGCAAATACGAAGGACGATTTCGAAAAAAGTCTGAGCGTGTAGCTCTCATTACCCGCCCCGAACCCAACACGTAGAATTTCGCGGCCCGTCCAAAACCCATAAAGGAGCACTATTTTACACATTTTGAGTTAATCACTTATTTCTGATCTTTTTATTTCGAATCCGACGGTAAAGTTTGTTTAATTATACTCCAAATTGTTTGAACAGAAATCGTATCTTAAAATATCGTACACTGTCAGAAATTTTGTTGTTAACTAACAACAAATCTATTGCTAATTTTTTTTCTGACAACAGTTGTTTTTAAACGACAGCAGTCGTTTACGAACAGAGAATGTTGTTGATAAATGACAGTTAGGTCATTCTAAAACAACTTACTGGTTAGAAGACAACTTTTCCGTCGTTTCAGTTTTAAACAAAGATGTTGTAGGAAAACGACCATGTTGTTGGCAGTTTTGTTGTTTTCAAACAATCGTTACGGACAGTGTAGAGGTTAGGTTCTCCCGATCGCTGCCTATGAAAAACACGTAGAATTCCCCCTCCCACTTCTGACTTTGTTTTCCCCTTATTAAAAATTATTTCAAATTGTTTGTTCCTTACTATTAGTCTAAGCATGTCTTTGTATTATCAGGTTCTGATACAAATCGTGACCAAAGCACAAGATTTGGACGATACACCTTCACAGCAAACAGCAACGCAGGGAGTATCTTCAGAAGGTAAGTAAACCACCATTGTATTTACTTTAGCATTTGGAAGTATTTTAAAGGCCAATGAAACACTGACAAGATACAACGTGAGCGTGAAGTGACCACAATGTTATTCAGTCTTGTAGAGAAACATATTCCACATGCTCTAATAGTCTTTTCATTACCACACTCATGATGATATAGCAAAAATGAAATGGTAAAATTAAGTAATTTAAATACGGAAATTATATTTTCGGTACACAGTCATGAGTGAGGTAATGAAAAGACTAGGAGTATAAGGGCACGTGCAATATTGTTCTCCACAAGAATGAAAAACATTTTGATAGCAGAGAGCAGCCATTTGCCAACAAGACCTTGCCAATGAAACACAAACCTGATACAACTTGAGCGTGAGGTGAAAAGTTGATCAGGGATGAGTTTAATGACTTAATTGTAGAAGCACCTTGAGTATAATGCAGAATTCATAGAAAATGTTCTCATTTTTGTTTTTTCCCCCTCCTTGAAATAATTTGAAATGGTTTGTTCCTTATCATTAAGTTTAAACATGTCTTTGGTTCATCAGGTGCCGATACAAATTGTGACCGAAGCATTAATAATATGGGCGATTCAACTCCACTGCCAACATCAATGCAGGGAGTATCTTCAGAAGGTAATTAAAACACCAATGGATGTACTTCAGAATTCAGAAAGATTTTAAGTACACTGCCGCTCAAAATTAGCGGCCCCTTTTTGGCCCACGGCGCTCTTTCTATGTTTTTCGAGCTAGGATGCTGAAATTTGGCAGGTAGGTGCCCCATTGCTCTTCTTGAGCCCTACCAAGTGTGCAGTACGTGTGTCCCCCTTCGCCACGTTTCTCTCAGTTTTTACACCCTTAGGCACTGAAGGGGTTGCACAGGCCGTTGAGGGCAGAACAGAAACAGACTTATTTTTGCAATGTTTCTGTATGCAGCCACAAATTAGGGACTGAAGATAAGCCACCGCTTGAACCAGGCCACACCCATATGGAAGTCGATAATGTACATGGGAGAATTGAGAAGGCCACCCACATGCAACACATATTTTCACCTAAAGAGTGGCATGATGCAATTGAAAATGCAAAATGTCGTGAAGAAATGTACAAAGTTATTGATGTACCTCAAGAAACTATTTTCAACTTCAAGCCTCTCGTTGAAATGCAGAAGTGGGACCCTGTCATTGATAAGGAGAAATTAAAATGGGGTTCTGTAAAAGAAGTTACTGTAGATTCACAAAAACCCAACATAGGCAGCTTTAGGTATGACTTTGAGTCAAACCCAATATCATTCTGTGTCAACAAAAGAGGTCATCCAGTGAACCTTGCTACTTACAACTTCCTCAACAAGCTTCCTCGTGCTCATTATGGCAAACTCCCAATGAAATGGAAGAAAGTGAGGGACATCAAATTTCTCTGTGACAAGGGGGCAATGCTTTCCAAGTACCATGAGTTGTATTCTCATATCCTAGGGGAGGCTGTGGGAGCTGCAAAAGATCCAAACTGGACTCTAGGAAAATCTAGATGAAATTGCCTACGCTAAAGAAGAAGACCTAGAGATGGCCAGGAATGGTGTTCAAGAATTGGAAGATGTTGATTCAGAGCCCGAAGATGGTGAAGACCTTGAAAATGATTACGCTGCGGAAGAGGATGGGGATGATGGCGAAGAAGATGAAGAAGACGTTGATGATACCTTTGAATGAATCTTCATATGATTGCCATAATTTTTCTGACTGTCTCCAAAACAATGTTTTGTAAGTTAGTAATTTCTTTCACCTAGACTTTAATCTTGTGTTTTGATAACAAGGTAGGTTAGCGCCAGACTGTGTCTTGTCGTAACAGGCTTCGCGATGCTGCGCCAGTTTCGACAATCCACGCCTGCCTGGCGTTACAGCTACCTTGGCCTGCAGCACTTCCTGCTTGCCTTCGGCAAGCTGTTTCAAGGTTCATTGAGGCAATGAGTAGTGCACTACGTGATGAATGGTCGAAGTATATTAAATTTGAATATTCTAGTCGAGATAGCCCCTACAGGGTTGACACTTTGGTCAGGGGTTGAGATGGATTTCATTTTCGTCATCAGCACCTTCTAAACCATGCGAAACCATGTAAAAATGTCTCTAAAATTTAAAGTCACAAAAAAGTTGCACTTTTTCTGCCGTTTTTTAGCAGATGATACCTTTAATCTTTAGACATACCTAAAACTACAAGACACATGAAGGTGTCAGCTTCACTGGTGAAACAAAGGCATTAAAATTATGCCCTTAAAGGGCGTTAACGATTTACGCCCTTAAAGGGCATAAATCGTTAATGCCTTTGGGAAGGGCATTAAAATTTTGCTTGAAATTCCTATACCATTTACGCCCTTTCCAAGGGCATAAATGAATTATGCCCTTGCAAGGGCGTAAAAGAGTATTTATGCCCTAAAGGGCGTAATTTTTATGCCTTTGTTTTACCAGTGTTGCTTTTACTTTCAAGTCGAAGAACCAAGTGTCTACCTCGGATGCTCGGATTTGTACTAAATTATATTTCTGATGTGGGAAGCTTTAATTTTATAAGGACATGTTTAGTTCCATCTTTCCAAAGAATAATTTTGTTATTTACTAGTTTTTGTTTGTTATGAAAAGAGTTACAGTTCTCTTATTGTGTTTAGACGATCTGTGATTGCAGTCTTTGATCTCTATTTTGAATATTTTAGCTTATGGTCTTGTGAGTTAATGTAAAGTTTTAGTTAACATTAATCACTATTGTATGTTTCAACAAGACAATGTTATATGACTTTCAATTGAAACTTCTAGGTTTTGTTATTTTATTTCTGATAACTTATAACTGAGTACTAAAAATAAATCTATAAGAAATTCTACTTTCCTTTCAATAATTTCATTCTTTTCAAACATAATCAGTCCAATATCAGAGAGTCGATCTGTGATTCCAGCCATTTGGTCTCTACTATGAATATTTTTTAGCTTACATGTTATTAGTAACAAAGACTGTTAACGTATTCTGGTCCTTTGAGTAAATGGTAAGTTTTAATTGGACATCAATCACTATTGTTATATTCTTGTTTCATAAAGACAATGTGATGTGAATTTCAATTGGAACTTCCAGGTTTTGTTTTTTTTTATTTCCCCCTTACTAATGACTGGGTAATAAAAATTCATGTTTGAAGAAATTCTGTTTCCTGTCAATAAATTCATTCTTTTCACACCTTAACAGTCCAAAGTCAGAGAGTCGCCTCTGACTCATCTGCCATTCATTGATGAGAGCTGGGGTCTTTGGTTACAACAACTGCAATTATCCATTAAGAAGGCTACGTACTGGTGCCATTTTAGTGCGATTTCTTCGTCAAAGACTAAGGCATCGAATGGAACAAAAGTTTCAGCTGACAAAACTACCCTCGAATCGTCCTGGCAGTGTTAACTTCACGACGGTGTTGTGAGAAATCCCGCCGATTGCTCCTACGTAGTTTTTGGACGGGCCACGAACTACGTGCTTTTCGAACGGACCGAAAATTCTACGTCCTTATCGAACGGGCGCGAGATTCTACGTGTTTTTCATACGGATCGTAGATTCTACGTGCTTTTTAGACTACCTGAAATAAATTGCGTGTTTTTCATAGGGAGCCATTGATTCGTTTGATCGTGAAAACTGCTATGTCGGTTTAAACGTGACAAACAGTGAAAATGTACAGTCAAACGAATGTGACACACCGGACCGCTTTGTCACATTACTTCGGGTGTGACACGAAATCAGAGGGACAACTGTCACATTAAAACGAATGTGATACATGGTTTTCATTGATATGTGTCGTGTCACATCCAAACGAAAAGGACACCCATATACTGTCACGTTCGTTTGAATGTGACATGTCCCAATTGTCACATTTAAATGAACATAACACCCCACCCACAACCTGTCACTCATGGCATGTCCGAGGGCGTGTCACATTTAAACGAACGTGACAAGACGTGGGTGTCACATTCAAACGAGTGGGACAACATAAAGGTGTCACATTCGTTCGGATGTGACACGACATATGTCAATGAGAACCATGAGTCACATTCGTTTAAATGTGACAGTTGACCCTCTGATTTCGTGTCACACCCGAAGTAATGTGACAAAGCGGTCCAGTGTGTCACATTCGTTTGACTGTAAATTTTCACTGTTTGTTACGTTTAAATTGATATCGCAGTTTTCACGTGCAACCGAATGTGATGTCACATTCGTTGGCTACCAGTGAGTGACAGTCATTTTGATCCATTTGGTTATCCCTGACTTTTTCCCGATTGCCAGGTTTTCAAGCTTTCTGGAAACTCTGTATACTTTTGAAGGTCTTTGGAGAGGGGGAGGGGGGGGGGGGCTATACCGCCACCCCGTTGTGCATGCCAGTGAGCTGCCATGATACAGACCTTGATGCGGCCCTGCGAGAGGCTGGCGATCTTGGGGTTGGCGCGGACGTGGTTCAGGGTGGCGGGAATGGTGCCGGACTCCATGGCCACCAGGGCCTTGCAGACACTGGCCAGCCCACTAGCGGCCTCGGTTTGCCCAATGTTGCCCTTGACGGAGCCAACGAGAAGCGGGCCCTTGCGGCGCCGGCGCCGGGCGATGACGTCATCCAGGGCGCCCAGCTCGGCCGCGTCGGCGCCGCCCACGCCCCAGCCATCAGCTTCCATATACGCGATTTGGTCCGGGTCCACGCCGCAGTCCTGAGGGGCAGGGACACCGGTCAGCACACGGGGACCGGGGCCGACTGGGGTGTGACAGTAGGCTAGAGGACCGGAGCAGGCGGCCAAAACTCTCGCTGCGTTTTGAATTCCGCAGTTGCCAAATGGGATTTCAATTGAACGTGTGACCCCACCAATGGATACCTCGTTCGGAGAGCAATCCATTGGTGGGGTCAAACGTTCGGTCAGGGGGCAGCAATGATAATGGCTTGGCGGGGGGGCTATGTGCGAGACCGGTAAAATGTCAATTGGGGGGGCCTTGATTCTCGCAACCCGTTACGTGTTACTCCGATTTCTCATGGCAGACTCGAAGAAAATGTATTTTACCGTGTATGAGGCTACGCAAGTTTATTATGAGACTCCTAATGTCACAGAAAAAGCCCATTGTCAAACTAAAAAATTCAAACTTTAAAATAGCGGGAAAACTATTTAAAATTGCCTTTTTTCACTACACACTCTTGATAAACGGTGCAACCAATAGGTGTGCCATATGGTCTACTACACAGAATTGGCCTTTTTTTCTAAGACCGCACACTAAATTACTTTGTACTTTTTTGTGCGCAAGATTCCCACAAAATTGTGCATGCGTATTGAAATGCACGAATTTGAGCGTAACTACGCAAGAATGTGTGCGCTGTACCGCAAAAAATTCGTGCATATTGAAACGCATGCACAACTTTGTGCACAGGTTATGCACAAAATAGTACTATCACTCGCAAAAAAAATTGAGCCTTAGATACTCCATGCCCAAGAGATCTCCCATACATCCAGCATTGAAAGTCTCTTGCGCATGGGGTATCTACGGCTCAATTCTTTTGCGAGTGATAGTACATAGTAATTTAGTGTGCGCGTAACGCGAGATTGAAGAAAAGCTACCGTCATTGAGCATTAGAGCCCCCCCATTTCCATCTTTTGCGTGGTCTCGCGCATTGCCTCCACTCCGGCCATTGGCGTTGCAGCCCCTTGGTTCGGTTCGAGACGCATTCAACAAGAGCCCGCCTCCACCGCACTGGTAAAACTAAGGCGTAGTATTACACCTGTCGTGAATCACACAAGGGTTCATATGTTTTCTTTCTCTTATCTAAATGCATGAGGGGGAAAGCCTTGAAGCGTAGTCTTCCGCTTCAAAAAGGGCGTAAAGTCTTCAAGCGTAATGCTTAAATGAAGCGAAGAACAACGCCTTAGTTTGACAAATGCGGTCCTCTGACCCACTGTGCACACTAAATGTCATGTGACTATTTTTGTCCCGGAAATAATGCAATGTCAAGAACATCCGTCGGTGACACATTTATTTGTCCACCACGCGGTACAAATTGTAGAATAAAGTAGCTATTAGCGATGGGCACTGCACAATAAAATCACCTGGCAGACACAAAATTATTGTATCACCGATGGATATTCTTCAAATTGTATCATTCATCACTGTTGATGTGCGATGATATCCAAAACGTGATTCGCTCGAATCATCGCTCTCCAGATGTGATAACTTTTGTATCACAAAATTTTCTAACGATCATCGCTCATTTCTGCTATGAAAAAAGGAATGATTGCATAAAAATGCGATGAAGGCAACACAAAATCTGCAATCATTGCAGGTTTTTTTTTGTTTTTTTTTCAACGACCATTCTGCGAGACAGCAAATCATCGCACCTTTTTGCAATGATCATCACAGAAACGAGCGCTAAAATATGTATTACACTGAAAGTGCGGTCTGCATCGCAAGTGGAATAACAGTGACGGGACAAAGAGGTCCAATGCCATTCAGTGTTTCGGCTTCGGGCTTACGGTGTAAAAGGCGCTGAGCACGCTGCCTAGGACGCGGCGATCGATGTCGGGCAGCGGGGAACGGCAGACCTCGGCGCAGAAGGCCGAGGCGGTGTGCACCACCCCGGCGTAGGCGCGGCGCGCCGTGCGGCGGCGTTCCAGCACCATCACCACCACGGCCTCGCTGCGCACGCCGCCGTCCGCTGCAACAGGCCAGCAACACATCTGTTTGCTCACACCGTGTTCTCTACACTCTCAGACTCGTACTGAACTTTTCTTTAATAGCGTATTGACGTCTGATCACATTAATGAGCTTATTTACATTTTTATTTGGAACAGTAACATTATTATCAATTTCAGCTTGACAAATGTATTAATCTTCTTTACGAAATCCTATTCAAGTGCACAAACGTCTATGATTTTAAATAAAATGTCCATTGAAGGATGAAAGTGTAGTAGCGTCAGCGCACAGTGGGTCAAAGACCGGCGCAGGCGGAGGCTAAACGCCAGACGCATTTTGAGCTCCAGGGTCAGGGTTACTGAATAGGAATGGGATCGAACGTGTGACGCCAACAATGGATTTCTCCGTACCGTTTAGTGACTCCAGAGCTCAAAACGCGTCCGCACACACTAAAAGTCATGGGACGTTTTACGTCCCCCACAAAATTGTACAATAAAATAGCTAGCAACTTGTATTACCTGCCAGACAAAAATTTGTATCACCGATGGATGTGCTCAAAACTGCATCATTCGTGGGACAAAGAAGTCCCATGATATTCAGTGTGCAATTTAGACCACTTCCACCAGTCTTCTGCCTACTGTGCATCGGTGCACGGAGAGAATCATTTGTTGTGGTAAGCTTTGTTCGGTTAGCGGAATTCAAAAGCTGCAATTTAATAATCAATACTTACAACCACATGCTGTTTGCTTCGACCGGCCGCTTGTGGAGTACAACACACTATGGACAATTTTTATCACCTTGTGGACGACACAACATTGTATCACCGACGGATTAGGGTTGGAAAAACAGACGATCGATTTTTCGATTGTTCGAAAAATCGACTCGGTTAATCGATTAACCTTCGCCGATATCGAAATATCAACGAAACGAATTAACCGAACAATTCCGTCGATTCACCGATTTATCTTCAGTCCGAATATTGCCTGTAAGCCAACGTTTCGCGCTCTGACGGTTGGCAAAATAGCGCAGCCAGCGACAGAGAAAAGATAAACCGCGCTGAGCAGTGGCTTGGCGGGCGGCCTCGTTGCGCTCACTCATGCACCGTGCGATTAATGAGACATGTGCATTTTCCTGTGTATACCTCAACGCACGCTGTACACTGGGCTTCTTTAACAGAGAACACCTCGTAGACGTCTTTCCGGACGACAAAACGCTCAAATTTACTTTTTTTTTTCCAAAAAGTGGCGGTTAACCGATAATAATCGATTAATCGAATAAATTTATTCACTAGTCGATCGTAGTCGAACAAGGGGGTCATCAAACAACGGTTATCGATTAATCGAACAAAAATAATGTTTTTCCAACCCTACGACGGATGTGCTTAAAATTGCATCTTTATGAGACCAAAAAAGTCCCATGACATTTAGTGTGAACTGAGCTGGGGTTATTATTGTCTTCCTACAAGTGGTCGGTCGTAGGAAAAAGCGTTCGGTTGTAGGTGATTTTTCGATTGCAGCTATCGAATGCAGCCTACCTAACAATGGTGATCACCACAACAAAGGATGTTTTTCCGTACTAAAGACCAAGAATCTGCTTCGTAACTACGAAGAAAATAAAAGCATGGTAGAATTGCTTCTAGAGATGCAAATGCCCGGAAAGTTTGCGGAAACATTGGAAAAAATAGTGTTTTTTTCGGGTTTTTCTCCTGGCTTCGGAAAAATTGTAAAGATTCATCCTGAAAAGAAGGCGAGAATCCCGACTCTTCGCCTTTGTGTAGGCAAAAAGCCTATCTTCATCTCTGTGTGAGGACGATTCACTTATACTTTTCATACCTTTTAATGTTTCCTTTTTGTGCGTTTTTTGTGTGTAGTTTTAAATATAGGGTTGCCAGTGGACGAAAAAGTCCAACGAAACAAAACAGTAGTGGGTTTCGTGCTCATATTCCACTCTAGAGCCTTGAACCAATTTTTCCGGTATTTTTCATTTTTAACCAATTTTTCCGGTTTCTTTCGGACACTTTGAAAGTTTCCGAAAAATAAGCATCTCTAATTGCTTCGTATTACGAAGAAATGCAAATTACCGAGGATTTTGGCACATTATATACAAATGATTTCCTCGCAGATTTTACAATGCCTCCCTTTTCTTCGCACTAGGAAGCGATGCTGCGTGGACTGTGCGTGCGTCCTCCACGTACCCGCCTCGTCGAAGGGCTTGCAGCTGCCGGTGGGGCTGAGCAGGCCCATGTCGTCGTAGTGCGAGGCCAGCTCCTCCAGGTAGGCCAGCGTGACGGCGCCCACGATGGCGCGGTCGCACTCGCCGTTGCGGATGGCGCGGAAGGCCAAGTCCAGGCCCTGCATGCCGCTCACCACCTGGGCGTTAAGCGTGGCGCTGGTGCCTGCAAGCACGCCGTGTTAGCCTCTCACCCTGTCACAGCAAAGCACAGTGGGACAGGAGACCACACTTTCAAAAGCGTACAAAGTTTGTTTTTTTGAATTTCTTCCTTTTTTTAGTACGTATAAACGTTTGTGCACGAGCATATGTAAATTTTTATTTGTTTTATAAACTGTTTTATCAATTTTGTCTCGAAAAATATGTTAAGCTTCTTGACGAAATTCTATTAAAGTGCACAAACATTAATGAATATTAATAAAATGTTCATTGAAGGATGAGAGTGTAGTTGAAGCGGGTATGGAGCTCCGGAGTCGCTAAATGAGAATCGAGCCGAACGTGTCACCCCACCAATGGGCTGTTCTCCGCACGAGGCCCTCATGGGAATTTTTGGAAGACCAGGAAAGTCACCGACTGGAACTCATCGGACGAAGCCACTTCCCAACGACGACTTCCAGAATGTAACATGTTTTGAAGTCACTGGAAGTCACGGCCCCTCTTCCACTGACGTCCACGGACTTCCCATGATTTCTCAGTCGCATCCACCGACTTCCTACCACTTCCCGAGACGTCCGACCCACTTCCAGGGACGTCCTTCGACTTCCCTGCTTCTTCCAGAAACGTCCTATGACTTCCCTGCCACTTCCCGAGACGTCCCACTCACTTCCAGGGACGTCCCACCCACTTCCAGGGACGTCCCACGACTTCCCTGCCACTTCCAGGGACGTTCCAACGACTTCCCTGCCACTTCCCGAGACGTCTTACCTCCAGGGACGTCCTACGACTTCCCCGCCACTTCCAGGGACGTCCAACGACTTCCCTGCCACTTCCCGAGACGTCCCACCCACTTCCAGGGACGTCCTACGACTTCCCTGCCACTTCCAGGGACGTCCAACAACTTCCTTGCCACTTCCCGAGACGTCCCACCCACTTCCAGGGACGTCCTACGACTTCCCTGCCACTTCCAGGGACGTCCTACGACTTCCCCGCCACTTCCAGGGACGTCCAACAACTTCCCTGCCACTTCCTGAGACGTCCCACCCACTTCCAGGGACGTCCTACGACTTCCCTGCCACTTCCAGGGACGTCCAACAACTTCCTTGCCACTTCCCGAGACGTCCCACCCACTTCCAGGGACGTCCTACGACTTCCCCGCCACTTCCAGGGACGTCCTACGACTTCCCTGCCACTTCCCGAGACGTCCCACCCACGTCCAGGGACGTCCCACGACTTCCCTGCCACCTCCAGGGACGTCCTTCGACTTCCCTGCCACTTCCAGGGACGTCCAACGACTTCCCTGCCACTTCCCGAGACTTCCCACCCACTTCTAGGGACGACCTACGAATTCCCTGCCACTTCCAGTGACGTCCTACGACTTCCCACCCACTTCCAGTGACGTCCCACGAACTTCCACCGACATCTCTGCAACTTTCATTGTCTTCCCGCGACTTCTACTGACTTCCACGCCACTTTCACTCTCTTCCTATGACTTCCGACCTGGGTTCCGGGTACTCTTTGGAAAGGTCTTTTCAAGATCTATCGAAATAAAGAATAAAAAATTTCAGTTGGTCAACTCCCTTTTTTCAAGATGCTGATTTTTAAACTCTATCTTGAAAAACGGAGGGTGACCAACTGAGATTTTTTATTGTTTATATGGAAAGATATTTTCCAGACCTTTTCAACGAATCGTCGGAACCTGGGTCGGAAGTCATTGGATGTCGAGGGAAATCAGTAGGACGTTAGTGGAAGTCGTGGGACGTTTTTCGATGTTGCTGCTGTATGTCTGCCGCTGGTCGTGTTTATACGTGGCCGTCCCCAGGAGGGCGTCACCGGCCACCTCACAGGGTTCCCGATGACGTCCTCACCATGTAACCGAGCCCAAGCAAGGCTAGGTTAGGCTACGTCCTCACTCAGAGGAGGTCCGTGCCAGACTGACTCGTCCGGCGAGTGGACACCACTACTAGCAGCGTAGCAGACATACCCTTACGACCCACTCTGAAGTACTGACGTCCACGGACTTCAGACTTATTCTGCTGACGTCCCAGACATTCATTGTCTTTGCTCGACTTCCACCGACTTCGTCCAACTTCCACCGACATCCACCGACTTCCACCGACATCCACCGACTTCCACCAACTTCCACGTATTTCCATCGATTTCCACCGACTTCCCTTGACTTCCCTCGACATCAAATGACTTCCGACCCAGGTTCCGACGATTCGTTGAAAAGGTCTGGAAAATATCTATCAATATAAACAATAAAAAATCTCAGTTGGTCACCCCTCTTTTTTCAAGATAGAGTTTAAAAATCAGTATCTTGAAAAAAAGGAGTTGGCCAACTGATTTTTTTTATTCTTTATTTCGATAGATCTTGAGAAGACCTTTCCAAAGAGTACCCTAAACCTCGGTCGGAAGTCATGGGAAGACAGTGGAAGTGGCGTGGAAGTCAGTAGAAGTCGCGGGAAGACAATGAAAGTCGCAGAGATGTCGGTGGAAGTTTGTGGGACGTCACTGGAAGTGGGTGGGAAGTCGTAGGACGTCACTGGAAGTGGGTGGGGAGTCGTAGGACGTCCCTGGAAGTGGGTGGGAAGTCGTAGGACGTCACTGGAAGTGGGTAGGAAGTCGTAGGACGTCACTGGAAGTGGGTAGGAAGTCGTAGGACGTCCCTGGAAGTGGGTGGGAAGTCGTAGGACGTCACTGGAAGTGGGTGGGAAGTCGTAGGACGTCACTGGAATTGGGTGGGAAGTCGTAGGACGTCCCTGGAAGTGGCAGGGAAGTCGTAGGACGTCCCTGGAAGTGGCAGGGAAGTCGTGGGAAGACGATGGAAGTGGCGGGGAAGTCGTGGGATGACAATGGCAGTGGCGGGGAAGTCAGTGGAAGTGGCAGGGAAGTCATGGGAAGACGATGGAAGTGGCGGGGAAGACGTGGGAAGACAACGGAAGTGACGGGGAAGTCAGTGGAAGTTGTGGGAAGACAATGGAATTGGCGGGGAAGTCAGTGGAAGTCGTAGGAAGACAATGGAAGTGGCGGGGAAATCAGTGGAAGTCAGAGGACGTCGTGGCAGGGGGTGGCAACGGTAAAGGAAGCGCGTGAAGCTATGCTCGAGCTAGGTGCAGCGGTTACGCACTTGTTCGAGATCATGAAAACTAGGCCGGTGTTTGCAAAACGCTTTGCACAGATCAAAAGAGCATGAAATTTAGGGTGCATTAGGCCTAGTGGCCTGCCTGAGTTCCTTCAATTTAGCCCACACAAGGGAGGCAACTTTTACATTGGGATGGCACGGGCAAGATTTTTCCTAAATTTTCGAGTTTTCGTGTTTTTCAGTGAAAACCCTTAAATTTATTATGGGTTAAACAGGAAGTATCGAGGAAGGCAATCAGCCTAATGCACCCTTCATTTTATGCTCTTTCCATCTGTGCAAAGCGTTTTGAAAACAAAGGCCTGGTTTTCATAATCTCGAAGAAGTCCGTAACCCCTGCACCGAAGGCGCGAGCATCGCTTCACGATCTCCTTGGCCATTTCCACGCCCTGGTCGTGGGAAGTCATTTGGACGACTGAGGAAGTCGGTGGAAGTGTTTGGACGAATTTGGACGACTTTGGAAGAGTTGGGAAGAGTGTGGAAGTCCAAAATGACTTCCCAGTGACATCCTAGTTCTATCAGGGGGAATCCTTTGGTGGAGTCACACGCTCAGTCCGAGTCCTGTGACTGACCCAAGCGGTGCCACCACACTCTCAGCGCGTTACTGACTTTTACCTCATTAACTATTTACTCGTTTAAGCAAGCGTAAAACTGAGTATTTTTTTAAGTATGACCAATTTGCTTTTCAAAATTAACAAAACCAAATTGTCAGAACACTACTTACCAATTCAAAAGTAGTTCCATAAGAAACGAAAAGTATCTATTATGGTTACACAATTTTTTTTTGGATAACTAATAGACAAATTGACTGAAAAGTCAGTAGTGCGCTGAGAATGCAGGCTTGCTTCAATACCTTTCAGGTCCAGCCAGAACGACACGCGGTTGGCGGCCATGGCCGCATTGAAGCCCATCATGCCGAAGCCAACTTGGTCCTGAATATGGGGGTAAAAGAACTGCGACTCGGAGAGGTTGTAGCCCATGTAGACCGTCGTGTTGGAGCCTTGCAGCTCCTTGGGGCTGTAGCCTGCAAAGACCGTGTTTTTACTTCGTGGCCCAATTAAAATGGGGCCTCTCTGGTCTACCAAGTACACACACACTAATAAACGCATACTTGCCAAATACACACTAACAACTGCATGCACACTAAATGCATCCTGAGATTGAAAGAGTCACCACCATTGCCCTTTGATTGGGTGCCGCACGCATCAGGGGGCTGCAATGCCAATGGCCAGAGTGGAGGCAATGCGCGAGAAAATGGGGGGTCCTAATGCTCAATGACGGTAGCTTTTCTTCAATCTCGCGTTACGTTGTCTTAGAAAAAAGGCCAATTCTGTGTAGTAGACTATATGGCACACCTATTGGTTGCACCGTTAATCAATAGTGTGTAGTGAAAAAAGGCCATTTTAAGTAGTTTTCCCGCTATTTTAAAGTTTGAATTTTTGAGTTTAGACAATGGGCTTTTTCTGTGACATTGGGAGTCTCATAATAAACTTACGTAGCCTAATACACGGTGAAATACATTTTCGTCGAGTTTGCTATGAGAAATCGGAGTTACACGTAACGGGTAGGCCTCGGGTGGCTCACGGGAAAAAAAAGATTTCGATATCGAGAAGCGCCGCACGGAATCTCAAAGTTGGTCCCAAATAATGAATTTTACGAATTTTTTCAATTTTTTTAAATTATGTTCAGGGGTCGCTCAAATCGCTCAAGTTTTTTGCCAAGTAAGGGAGGTCGGGGTACAAAGTCCCAGTTTTTTTCTTTTCCCTGTAACTCGTGAATGCATGAGCCGATTTTGATGGTAAACACGTCAATAGTTTCGCTATAGTCTGTAGATTAATGTCCTCTTTGGCTCATTGCTCTGTGGCTACTGGTTCTAGAGATATGGCCACTTGAATGGAAACGTGCACTTGGGACTTTGTACCCCGGCCCGGGGTACAAAGTCCCACCTTATTTTTAACCATTTAGGAGGATCCAAGCAGGTATTTTATCAAGGATAAATGATGTCTTTCATACCAATCATTGTTAGTGATGGTTCTGCAATTTTGAAGTTTCAATTTGATGACCCAAATTAATTCAACAAGGAAAAAAATGTAAGGGAGGTTGGGGTGCAAAGTCCCAGGGGTACAAAGTCCCAAAGGCTCCCATTTCGAAAGTTTGCGCCGCAGGTCGGATTTTTTTGTTCGAAAAAGGAGAGGTTAGGCCGCCGAACATATTTCGAGAAGGCGCATAAGCACACATAGGCCCACAACAATGAAAATACAGAAATATGCTTGGGACTTTATAACCCAGAAAAAATGGGACTTGGTGACCCATAGGACATGGTTCTAGGGAACAGGCTTGTCCCGTTGCGCGCATCACATTCGCCACACTTAAAACTGTTCACAAACAGTTCATGAGAATTTTATTTTTCGATTTGGACATGTTTCGAGCATGCTGTGTCAAATTTTCTATCACCTGCGGCAAATAGTGTGGTTAATAGGGGCTCAAAAGTAAGAAAATTGTTACTGTAAGGGGTAATTTCGGGCACTGAAATGGCATGCTTGGGCAAGCAGGCTTGTTCTGAACACTTTGAATTTCGCAGGGCTAGAGTGGTGTAAGCTTCTCCTTGCTCTTCCGAGCTCCTTTGAAACATAGAGATAATCCATTAACTACGATAATACCCAACTGCCACAGCGGTCGCTTAGTGAAACTTTGACTTTCATAAAAATGGGCCAAGGCCACATCTGTACTTCTTATGTTTGTTTACATATCCTATCTTAGTGTCAGTGACTGTTTCGTGACTAAAATTTTATCATTTTTAACGGGACTTTGACTTTGAGAACGGCCGCATGGCTCGCCGGGTTGCTACGGAATACGAAGTTTTCCAGTTAGCCCCTGTATCTTGCCAATTGTGCCTTTCAAGTATGTCGGCTTCAAGACCAAGATCCACGACTCACCTACGCGTAATATAGTGTGTCCCGAGTTGTATCATCATAAAAAAAGGGTGAAGGTTCAAGCTTGGACGTTCAACAAGAAGCGTCCTGAATAGCTCCACCCCACTCTCCCAAACATCAAACTATTTGTTCCAAACATGATTCAAATTATGTATGAATGACCACCCCTACCATTCCTCCACATGTACATCCTTACGAATTTTACATTTTAGCACAAAAGCTCAAAAGATTGGGCCAACTATTGATAATTAGACCAAAACCAGAACGACAAGTCCTTTTTTCCTAGAGTGCCCGAAATTACCCCAAAATACGTGGTAATTTCGGGCACTGCTTTGAGTCCTCCATTGTAAAAGCAGTGAGGCGTATAGATCTGGAATTGGCGTCAAATAGAAACTGAAGGTGGGTAGATAAATGTGGACCCTCAGGTCCATGGCAACACCACAACCTGCACAATTTTAAAAATACCTCTCAAAAGTGCCCGAAATCGCCCCGTTTCACGGTATTAGTTAGGGCACACACAACTACTTAAAGCAGAAAAGTGAAAATTGCCGAAGTGTGGAGTTACGCCTTTTTGTCAAAACATCAGAGAAATAAAACGCACCTCAAAATTTGAAATTTCACTATGACGGGTTGCGTCATGGTGAAAATTCGAATTTCGAGGTGTTCTTTTTTTTTTCATCCAGGTTGTTTTTAACTCATCAATGCACCGATGCGTTTCTTTTAAAAGATCGTTAGAAAAATAAACGGAATTTTTTAAAATATTACTACCGGCAGCGAGCGGATTAAGCCGACGGTAATCCCTCGCCGGCCGACCATGCCCTCGTCCCGGCTGGGCCTGGCAGCGCTGGCTGAGCCGAGGTGGTGGGAATGACTCCGTGCCAAAGCGTGTCAGCTAACCAGAATCGACTGTAGACAGTTGGGTTTCTAGTGGGAAGGTCAGGTTATACAGGTCAAAGAGAGAGAGAGAGAGAGAGAGAGAGAGAGAGAGAGGGGGAGAAAAGAGCGAAGGGGGGGAGCACGCTCATTTTCTTACGATGATTTTTATACATAATACGATGATTTGTCACCGTAAGGTATGCTTAAATTTGCACATACGTAATATGCATAGTTGTGTACGTAAGGTATGCATGATTTAGCCGTATTATGCATGTTTCGTACATAAGGTACGTATGATTTCATCGTATTACGCATGATTAAGCGTAAGGTACGATGAATTTTGTTGTAGTATGCATGTTTGCATTTTTACGTATGCACTCTGAAAACCTTACAAACTATTTAAGCCTTACGAAGTAAAGTAGCTCCATATAACAAAGTATTGTGGAGCATACATAAGCTTACAAACAAAATAGTTCGTAAATTACGAACTATTTCTTCGTATAACAAAGTAAAATAGTTTTTATTATGTATGCTCGAAATACTTCGTAATGTTTTCAGCGTGTGTTACGCAGACCGTTTCAGCGTAAGAATATGAGAGTGAGGTCAACAGTTGCCTATTTTGGATGCACGCCCCGTACCTGCGTCGATGACGGCCTCCATGGTGGACTCCAGCAGAGCCCGCCAGTTGGGCATGGTGAAGTTGGCCAGCTTGGAGTGCATGGCGAAGAAGACGTTGTCGAACTTGTCCACGTGGCGCATCTTGCCGCGCTTCATGTTCTCCGTGCTGAAGGTGGCGCTGGGGTCAGGACGAGGCGAATCGGCGGTGTATCCTGAGGGGGTGCCGTTAGTTCAGGACGGAATACAGATGATGCACCGATCACCGATCTATTCTCTCACTCTACAAACCGAATAGTGTGCAGTATGCTCTAGCTAGAGTATGCCTGCAGGCATGCTCTAGCAAGCGCATGCCTGCCAATTTTGCAGTAACTGGTGCAGACATGCCAAGTACACGCTGACGGGAGAAGAAACTTCCTTATACCTAACGCACGAGATATGCACCATTAAGAGCATGCTCCCCAGAGTGAGGTTGCCGACATGCTCCAGCTAAAGCGCATGCTATTTTATTTGTATAGCAGCACCCAACGCAGTTCCACGAAGGAAGCGAATAGCCAAAGGACGCACAGTTCAGATGTTTTTCGCGTTAATAAAATGCCGTCATGAAGCATTTGTAGAAAAAATTCGCGTAGGAAAAAGCTGAGAATATTTATGTAATAAGAAATACTACGTGATTTACTGAAAACCGTAAATTTTAGGCCATATTTTAGTGGTTTTCTGAGGCTGGTGCAGCCGGTATTCGTCCTACGTCAAATCCGAGGTTATATTTTTGTTTCAAGAAGTTTTACGTAAGGATGGCAAATTAGAACCCCCAGGGATGAAAGTTGTCCATGTAGCGCAAAATACCCAAATCCGTGTTTTTACTCCAAAAGTTTAACTGAAATTAACCGCAACTAAGCCGATCATTTTTTTCAGGATCTGGAAATTAAGCAAAAGACTTCCCTTTAGGTGTCTAACAAGCTCACAAAATTTTAGTAGAATCGGAGAAGGTCATGGAGAGGTGTGGCTTTTCTTATTTGATGTTGCTCACTAGAGAGTGCTCGTGATGCATGCTTCAGGTCAGAGCATGCTTGCGACCACTCTAGAGGATGAAGCGTGCTTTCAGGTTTACTCTCAGGTAAAGCATGCCATGCACTCTTTTGACTTTCTCCTTTCTCGAGTACAATTGGCTGATTTTACTGTAGACGACCACACGGATGCGAAACACGATTGCAAAGTGTAAATGACGTCATGGTTTAGCAGGGCAAGTTGTGCACTCACTCGGCTGCAGCTCGCCCGCGCCATCGCTGATGAGGTGGAGGTTCTGCAGCAGCTTCTCGCGATACTCCTGCAGGCCGTCGCACTCCGGGAAGTGGCCGCCCACGCCGGATATCACCACCTCCTCCATGTCTTGCACGGCTTGCATCGTGGCGAAGCAAGTGGGCTGTGAAGCGCCGAAGGTTTGAGCCCGGTTGACTAATCGAAAATTAAGTTTTTAACCGAAAACTGTTTTCAACAACAATAGGCATCATAAGGCTCTAGTCGATACCTTACTCAGTTCCATTAAATGAGAACTAGGGATGTAAAATGTGCTAACTTGACGGATCTCCATCAATGACAAATGAACTGAAGGTGCAAGAGATAAATGTCACGTTATCTCTACACCAAAAATAAAATGGTGCTATCATTTTCTAAACAATGCTGTCAAGCGGAAGCCTTAAGGATATAAATCACTTTTTTAGAATACTTGTCTCAGTATCAATTTAGTGGTTGGTCATTCCATACCGAATCACCGACTCGGACCAAAAGAATCGCTGTGTGTTTAGTTTCATCCCTAAAAACAGTTTTGGCGAATTCCCAAT
Organism: Stenchaetothrips biformis; assembly: GCA_030522485.1. NCBI lineage: Eukaryota > Metazoa > Arthropoda > Insecta > Thysanoptera > Thripidae > Stenchaetothrips > Stenchaetothrips biformis. The sequence goes on from CM060094.1 coordinate 1,965,021, forward strand.
ACTTTCAGAGATGAAGCCAAGCTCCAATTTAGGCCATTATTTAAGTTGCAGAACGAGAGTTTCACTCCATTAGACTTAAAGTTATGATTCGGTGCTCGTTCTGTGCTAGATGTAAGCTTACACAGGATTTGCAAAAATAATAAAGGAGTATATACTCTGTACAATGTACACAGTTAGGCCGAAAGAGTGGCCGCGATGCCGCACCTGCCATTTACTGTCGTGAGCAGTTTTGGTCGGGCCTGAAAGTCTCGCCGAAATTTGGTCACACAAAAATGTCTCGCCACAAAGCGGTGAGACTTTTTTGACTGACCGCGGTACGGGCCGTTAGGACCGCATTGATTGGGTTTATTAGTCTGACCAAAACATGGCAACACTTAGTGTCTCGCCACTCCGGTGGCGAGAAGTCTGACCTTAGGCTTTGCGGTGTCCGTGGTTCGCGCCGAAGACGTGCACACTTTGATGCACACCACCAGACACTAGCGGGCATTTCAATGCTATTGATTGCACCATGGTCAGGGGGAGGGGAAGGGAAGGGGCTTAGCGAATGCATCGAAACTGAGAAGGGTCTGGTGCGACTTCACCATCAGCGGGTGGCGTGGGTGGCGTGTGAAACAGGGACGCCACGGCCAGCCCGGTGCGTGGCGGCCGGCAGACGAACCAGGCGACCCGAGCGTCACTTCATTTCATCATTAAACTTGTTTGGAGGAAAATCAGGATACCATTGAGAAGCTAAAATTCTTAAGGATGCTCTCGTTTGATGGTTTTGTTCTAAAAATGCCCCTACAATTACTGTTGTTCATTGTAACGAAATGGTCAAGTCGCGCGCTACGCCATCCAAAATGTGTAAACTTTCGTTCTCATTTCTGAGCGACCGCAAACCTGGTGTGTCCGCAAGCCGATTTTTATTTGCGAAATTTCCTGTTGCGAAGGCTACATCTTTTGACGACAAAACTTCCCTGAGAATGAAGTCAGAGTAGGGAGTTGATGCGCGAAAATGGCGTCTGCTGCTAACCTCATAAACTAGACACAAACATTACTCAAAACGTGAGACAACTTGTTATGTCACGCTCATAAAACCTTATAAACCGATGCGTTTGTAAGCTTGCAAAGAACCTGGTTTGTTCGTAATGCAAAGGACGCATCCGTAATGCAAATCACTACTTCGCAATTTGCGAACAAGTTCTTTGCAATTTGCAAACAACCTGTTAGTATTGTGAACACATTGCTTGGAAAATTACAAACTGTCAGTTCGTAATACAATCAAGCCAAATTCTTTGCAGGGTGCAAACTCAATAGTTTGTAATGCGAACACATTCTTCGCAAGGTTCTGAGCAAGTTATGCAGTTCATAAACTGGGCTCATAATCACATCCCAGATGAAAGAATTTTGTTTCCGTCTATGGGCTCTGCAAACTTTTAAGTTTTTCTTGATTAACGTCTCAACGTGGGCACAAAATTCGAGGGGTTCTTTTAAAAAGATGTTCTCTTATCTGAATCGCTAGCGAATTTTGTTAAATTGATCATTTGAGATAGCTTCCAATTACATAATTTGCTGTTTAATTTATGCAAAAAACTTCAAGATGTAACATCAAAGGAACCAGTGGTACCTGACGAAATGTTCCGCTAACTTTCTTATCTGTCTCAAATGACCAAAGTTAGTTAAATTTGCTTGCGTAGGGATGCCAGCAGTTCAGATCCGAAAAGGTAGTGAGAAAAGTAACATTTTCTGGGCGAAAAGTGAGGTGAAGAGTACCAAAAGCGAGTAAAAGTGAGCAAAACTAGGTAAGAACATGAGGTTTCGGTGGTTGTTAAGGAGAAAAGTATACATAAATGAAATAATAGGATTATCCCACGGTAAAATTCCCATGGCTCCCATGGGAAAGGTCTTGACATACCCATGGGAATAGACTGATTTCCCATAGGAAGCTATGAAACTCCCATGGGGAAAATCTTGGCCCCATGGGATGGACCGCTTTTCCCATGGGGAGGAGGTCCTTCCCATGGGATATATGCTCCCCATGGGTTATTCTTTTCCCATGGGACCAGAGATCCCATGGGGAAGTTGCGTTCCCCATGAGTAATGCTCCCCATGGGAAATGCTCTTCTCATGGGGAGGAGCATCCCATGGGAAAGTCGTCCTTCCCACGGGAAATACTCCCAAAGGAGAAACGTTTCCCATTGAGTATCATTACCACGTGGGAATGCCACCCCATAAGAATCGCTTGCCTATGAAATGCCCGAGCCATCAGGAGCGCCTGCAACTCGAAGGATAGGCTACCCGCCGCACATGTGTGAGTGCGGCTGCCTACCCGCACGAGGCGGCGCGGCGGCTCCTGGCGGCTAGCGCGGCAGCGGTACTAGCAGAGCGTGGGCAGTGGGTCGCAGTGGAGCCGGTAGCGCGCGGCGGTAGGTCCAAACTCTACTTCTGGGCATATTGGCGCCACGACCTTCGCAAAAGCAGTCGAGATCGAATCGGAGCGTTTGACCATAAATTGCTCGGCTTAGTGGTGGAGCAGGTCAAGCGTCACATAATCTGAAATATAATAATCTGCTGGAAGCCGAAGTAAACACTCCCAATTTACATTAGACACCAACAAAATTACAGAATTCCTGGTATGATCAAGTAAAATTTTTTGGATAACAACAATTGCTCTGTCACAGAGCTGTGCAACAGAGTTATTGGACCAGGAAGACTTGACTGCTGAGGTGGTAAATAGGCATTGTTTGTAGACAAGTTCCTTGTACTCGCAAAAGTTATCCATGTCACAGCCATGCTGTTGACATAAAAATACATCTTCTTCTGACAAGACGGGCTCTTGAGAACTTCCGAGCAATCTACAGTCTTCTACTTTAGTGCTTTTTTGATTAAATGATTTCGGCTGCATGATTGACTGCACATAATCTCTTGCGGTTTGGCTGACGTGAGGCTCTAACAATTTTATAGCCAGCATCCATGAAAAAGCTCTCAATATCTGGTGGGGTATGCAACTAACGCTACGTATTAACTTTTTTAACACTCCATTGCCTGCCTCGAAAGCATAGGCTGATGAGGCCCAAGATGGCCCCCATCGAAGAACATGAGCTGCCAAATGTTTTAGTAGAGGCAGGTTGTACGACATGTTGACTTCACCATAATACGCCTGAGTCTTGACAAGAAAGTGGGTGATCAGTGCAGCAGCAACATTTCTGTGATCTGTAGACACTTCATTTTGACTCAACAAATACAGTGCTTGGATTAGAAGAAGCCAGACATTCAAAAACACATCCCCTAAAATGTTCTTCATTACAGGAATGCATGCAAACATTAGGAAGTTATTACACTCTTTTGCAGAAAACCACGCTCTTTCACTCAAAGTCCTTGGTTTTCAGCGAAATTCCACTGGGGGGCGCAAAGTTTCAATTCGCCTGTTGACTTCAGTTTCTGACAAGCCAATATAATACGGTGCTCCAACATCTTCAAGCCAGAGGGTCCAAAATGCTCGACATATGCCAAGGTCCACCATATGCATTACGTCAACAAAAAACCCTCTTACAATATCAAACTTCGGAAGATTAATGAGAGGACTAACAGCTTTTACACCAAGGGCTTTTAGAAGAGCCCCTTTCTGATGACGAAACTGATGACGATGAGGAATAGGCTCCTCCTCATCGTCATCAGTTTCGTCATCAGAGAGGGGCTCTTCTAAAAGCCCTATTTGCAGCTGGACCATTTGCTGGTGTGTACGATCTGGGATGTCAGCTTCTGGTAAAGGAAATCTGACAGCACGCAATAAGTAAAGTCCTCTAATGGTACACCAATTGCAAGAGTGATAGCCTGAGTGCTTTTTAATCCCTTGCACTGAGCCTCTGGCACCTGAATCAACACAACAACCAATTGCAAAAAAATATACACGACAAATATTATCGAGATGAAAGCCGTGACTCATCTCTGTTAGCTTATCAACAAATGCTCCAAGAAAGAGGTCCATCGTAGGTTGAGATTTTCCGAACCACAAACCAGCCAATAAAAGATTGCCGCTTCTTTTGTCATATGGAAGTTCATTTATAGATACTTGAATTGGCCAGATTGAGTTTTTTGAGTTCTCAGCAACTGGTGTGCCATCTGTATTGAATTGACCCAAGGGGAAACAACTCAAAAAAATTTGTACACCGAAATTCATGGTCAATCTTGAATTTTAGTCAAATTTCTTCCAAATTCATGAAAATTAGTCGCAATTTAAAGAAATTCTTCAAAAACCAGTGAAATTCATATCGAAATTCATAGAAATTTGGCTGCAATTCATTGAAATTCATCGGAAATTCATGTGGAATTCGAAAATTTGTACACTGAAATTCAAAGTTATTTCCCCTTGAATTGACCAGATATAACACGACCATTCAAATGGCTTGTGGATGCAGCAAATTCTTTGTACATGGTACCATTAGAAATGTCAGAAACTTCATTTGGTTGACATCGTTCAACAGCTTCTGCTGGGGTTGCTGAACAATATTTGAAGTTGTATCGCAATATCAAAAATTACAAAGTATGATGCTCTCCTTAAATCAGATATGATATTTTCTTTCCGACAATTCTCATTATCACATATATGAGTCTTAATATTTTTGTGATCTAACTGTCCAAATGATTGAGTACAAGAATGGCAATAGAAATGGTATTCTACACCAATATCATCCTTAAGTAGCTTATCTAGAAGATAACTAGAAGTTGGTAAAATAGGTGAAACAAAAGTGTTATTTAACAACTTAACAACATGATTTAGAGCTAAATTTGGTTCATTGTTTCGTAATGCAAACCCCAAAGCCATATATAGCATATCATTCCTTGTAGCACCAACAGCAGTGTCAATACGATCACCAAAAGGACCAAGCATTTTATCTCGCAGATTTGTATGACTGAGATGCTGTTCTTGATGAGCTTGATCATCTCCATTGTTTTCATGTTCTTGCTGATGATTTTGATCACCTTCCCCATTATCTTGACCATATTCTTGATTATCTTGACCATTATCTTGATCATCATCAATTTCTTGTTCACCTTCCGCATTGTCTCCTGTATCTTGATTATTTCAAAGATTTTCTTCAGCATTGAGATGATCTTCATTATCTTGGACATGTCCTTCATCGTGTTGCAAATCTTGATCCTGGAAATGCAAGAAATAAGTAAATTTTAAATAAGTTTCAAAGTAATAAAACCAATCATGACTGATTAAAATATTTTGTGTACAATGAAATAAAAAGAAGTTTAAAAGAAGCAGAGTGTGTTGAGGGAGAACTCCTTCTCTCCAGCTCTTCCTTCAAACATTACCTGATCTGGTTGTTGTTGGAGATGTTGAAGATCTTGGTCCTCTGCATATCCATGGTGATACTGGCAATTGGCTTGAATCTCTTCATCACTACATTCCTCGGAGTCCTGTAAGTGGGAATGATTTGGTGAAGAGTGGTGACTTGAAGATGAAGAGCTAGGTGGACTGCTGCCAATGCCAGTTCTACTCTGAAATTCCTGAAAAAAGATATTGAGTAAATAAAAACAGCTTATGATACTGTTATCAAATTTGAAATAACTTTGAAATATTAATCAAAATGCCATTCTTATTATACTTGAAAATACTTCTAGATAGATTAAAATACCGTCTACCAAACCAATTGGAAATAATAAGGTAAATGTTTAAAAGAAGCAAAGAGTATTGAGGAAGGACTAGTTTCTTCTTTCAAAGTCATCTTTCATGTCACTGGTACTTCGAGAGAGTGGCGTAATTCCATATCATCAGTACCAAGGCAACGATTATGTTCTATGACTTTTGGGTGTGCACCGACAAGTAATAAAACAACCCGTGTGAATAATTTTTAGTTTAAGGAGCAGATTAGGACTTAAAGAAGCAAATCGACAAATTGTTAGACCTTGTGGTTGAACAGTATAGAGTATATTTGCATCGGCGATGACTCTTTAAACAAGCCTAATTAGCGGTCATCGCCGATGCAAATATACTCTATACTGTTCAACCACAAGGTCTAACAATTTGTCGATTTGCTTCTTTAAGTCCTAATCTGTTCCTTAAACTAAAAATTATTCACACGGGTTGTTTTATTACTTGTCGGTGCACACCCAAAAGTCATAGAACATAATCGTTGCCTTGGTACTGATGATATGGAATTACGCCACTCTCTCAAAGTACCAGTGATGTGTGTGTTACCTGATCTGAGTGTTGTTGCAGATGTTGATGATCTTGGCCATGTCCATGGATAGACGGGTGATTGGCTCGCATCTCTTCAGTATCTTCATCACTACATTCCCCCGAGTCCTCCAAGTGGGAATGATTCGGTGAAGTGTGGTGACTTGAAGATGAAGAGCTAGGTGGACTGCTGCCATTACCAGTTCTACTCTGAAATTCCTGAAAAAAGATATTGAGTAAATAAAAACAGCTTATGATAATGTTATCAAATTTGAAGTAACTTTATTTGAAATATTAATCGAAATGCCATTCTTATTATACTTGAAAATACTTCTAGATTGATTAAAATACCGTCTACAAAACCACTTGGAAATAATAATAAAGTAAATGTTTAAAAGAAGCAAAGAGTAATGAGGAAGGACTAGTTTCTTCTTTTAAGCTCATCTTTCATGTGTGTGTTACCTGATCTGAGTGTTGTTGCAGATGTTGACGATCTTGGCCATGTCCATGGAGAAATGGGTGATTGGCTCGCATCTCTTCAGTATCTTCATCACTACATTCCTCGGAGTCCTCCAAGTGGGAATGATTTGAAGAAGAGTGGTGACTAGAAGATGAAGAGCTAGGTGGACTGCTGCCATTGTTGGTTCTACTCTGAAATCCCTGAAAAATTTTAACAAAAGAAAAACAATGATACTTTTTATTTAAAAAAGAAAATAGATAAACAAAACATTTTGAACAATTTTGTGGATATCGTTTATAGTGATGTACCACTCTATTAATCAACAGCAGATGTTCCATTAAAACTGTGAGTTGAAGGAATACTTTATGATCTTGATTTTAAAATCAGTTTATTCCTTCAACTGACAGTTTTAATGGAACTTTCTTGTTGATTGGCGTATAATGCTACATCTTAATTTATTTAGAGTCAGAGGCATGCTGAAGGCGCCTAATCTTTTCTGTCAATAATTCTACAAAACACTGAACTCAATAACACTCAGGAACAGTCCAGAGGGGCAATGGCCACAACATTACCAACAAATTATTCATACATACTTGTTCAAGACTTGCTTCAAGGAGGTCTTCTTCTTGTTGATGCTGAGAATTTCCAGGAGTGTCCCCGACTGGTGGCAATCCACTGGAAGTGTTCCTTGACTGTCCTCTGTGAGTAGAGTCTTCGACGAAAGCTGGGGCTAGACTCTGGCTTGTTGTTGGGCCTTTGGTCTAACAGAGAACTTAGAGTAAACACCACAAAGTTGTTGGAAGGAGGCACTTAAAAAAAATAAACACCTGATGCTGATAGCGCCAAAGGCTAGTTGCAGGGATCTCTTCTGAAGTTCGGTCGGGACCCAAATACTTTTTTCTTCTTTTCGTAATTTCCTCATCATAGTATTTTTGTTCAAGTTCGCTTTTTCGACGTTCATGATCATCCATCATCAGCGCTTTGAAGGTTAATCCGACCTGCGCACACAAATAAATACATAACACATAACCTAACCACCAAATAAGTCTTTGCCGTTGACAAACCATTTCTTGACTTCACACTTACATGAAGCAAGTGTTGATATTGTTCCTCCATTTTCCCTCAAAATTAAACGGTTGATTGATTGATATGTGAGTTTGATTCCCTAAATTTAGCGGCCGAGATGGGAATCGGAAACAAGTAATGTTCTTAAGGTCGTCGAGAGAGAAAACAGTAGACAGACGACGCAAGTTTGACCCTTGCGGGGATGATGCAGGACAACATTTTCCCTTTAAAAGTTAAATCAAATGAAGAAACTAAAAATTCTCTCAAGAAAAGGAAATGAAACAACTAAAAACATTTGAATTTTTATCCCTTCCTTTCGTTTTTCAAAGATTTCTTCTGTTGGCATTTGTATTAAGAGGTTGGCAGCACCGCCACCGCCTTGTGTCCCTTCGATAGAAGGCGCAAGGGCCAACGGTTACGGTTTAAATTCTTTGTAGTAATAGTGGCTATATGCTCACAGGTGAATTGAAAAGTTCTTCACGATGGCTGCTGAAAGCAAAATTAAACTAGTATATGTGTACTTTCCTAAAGAGAAGAACTCGTTTGTGATTGATGTGAAGAAAGTAGTGGATTTCAATCCAAAGAGTGTTTATGACTTTGATAAAAGCAAGTTGTATGATGTGAAGTGTGCTGTCCTCCAAAATGAGGGCAGCGGAACCACAGAATGTATTTATCAGGCTTATATTCGTTGTCTTGCAGGTAAGCTGTATTATTTTATACATAGTGCAATCAGAAACGAAGCCTTCCTCAGAGAACCGAAAGTGCGTTTCAGGTTATGACCGAAGCTTAATCGGTTTCAGCTCGCGGAGAGACGTTTGACTCACACAATGTTTTCTCATGTAGCAGCTCTCTCTTTCAAATCCCTTTCTCTACTTCTATTGTAGAGAACTTAACTTTAACCTCCAAAATCAGCATGGGATGAGTGATCCAATTCACAAGTTTATTTTTGTTTTTCTGTTTTAGCAAGTGAAACTTCGATGGTTCACAGGGCAGCGGCTTTGAGATTGAAACTGCCGTATTCTTTCAAAGTCCTTCTGCAACATCACAAACCTGCTGAGAAGGCTCCTAGGGTTTCCAAGGAGAGCAGCAAATTGGTGAGGAAAAGATGGGCCAAAGTCCATTCACAATTAATTTTCTTTAAGTCAGAGTCTATTACAAGCTGACTCAGCAGCTGCTCAATTGCGTTGGCTTTCTTCAATTACTCAAGTCATTTTTTTTTGCAGGCACGAAGACAAGTAAACATGGCACTTGAGTCAGCAAGCAGGGCCAGAATGCAGAGGTTGATTAAAATACACAAGGATAAAGTTACTCCAGTTGAAACCAAACCAACTGAATTATCTAGTAAGTGAAAATGTTCTAGGCATTATTCTTGACATGTTTTCTACTTGCGTAGCAATCACTGTGGACAATTGTCACATATATGTTTGTGTTAAGATTGAACTTTCATCTTATATTCTTTTGCAGAAAACATCTTGCCGGCAACCACTGTCTCAAGTCCTGAACAACGTAATCCGGAGAGCGAACAGATTGTAGACAAGAAGAGTATTGCTGCTACTCCTGCACTAACGGACAACAAGATACAAGTATTGCCTTCTGAGCCTGATCACTCAGGTTCGTGTAAATTGGTTTTAAACAATTGCAATCCCTTTCCTTGAGGCTTTGAGTCTTTCTCACAGTTTTGCTTCTCTTTTTGTAGACATAGATGTGTTTGAAATACCTAAAACTAAAGTGCTCTCAAGGAAAAGAAAACTGAAAGAAATTGATGATGAGACCACTGAAGCTAGTGAATGTAGCTTTGCCAGCTCCTCGCATCAAGTGCTGTAGCTTGAGAATAAAGTGATAAAGCTTCAAAGTACTATAACAGCATTAAACAAAGAGTTAAGAATCACCAAAACTGAGCTTAACAGTTTACAGCAAAGCAATAAAATTTGGAGAGATGCGTATATAGTATTTCAAACGGCTGTCAAGAAAATGGGTAAGTTTACTTCATGACTTTTTTTCTAAGTTTGCTACGCCTCAGAATTTGCATATAGATCTTATGATTTTAACAGATGATATAGCAGCAGTAGCTCAACCTCTCAATGAACCTGTCAATGGTCAGCAGTCGGGAAGGGGAGTAGACACTGGGACCTGGCAAGGCTGTAGCTGGCAAGGAAACTCAAGTAGTGCGTACTTCACACAACACTCGTAATCTAAAAATTGTACTGTCTTCTTCCTCTTATTTTTATCTCTTGCATCAAGACCTAATTGTTATGAATGCACACTATTATATGGCTAATCTGTTGTTTCTTAAATCACTCAACTTATTTTCAGGTACAAAAGTTGAATCAGTGTGCCGAAATTTATTTTCAAGTAGCAAAGATGATTTTTCAAAGCATCAATCTAGCCTGGGTAATTATTTTTATTAAAGATCATATCAATTTGACGTATTAGTTTTTAAAAGCTCTTAATGCCACTGCTCCTATTTTACCATGTTTTAGTTGATGCCTGCTCACCCAAGAGTTCTGATGTCCACCCTCTTTTACCTCTTAAGATGTCCCATGGACCGTGCCGCAGCCCTTGAAAAGGTGGTGACTACTAAACAGTTTTCCTCAATTTTTTTAAAAATTTTAAATATTTCTTGATGTTTTCTTCATTTGAATGTCATGTTAAAGGTGATAAATTAATGCTTCTCTCAATGACAGTGCAAACAACAGTCCCCATAACTGAGGTGCACCAGGGTGATGGTGATGTTAGTCCTCCCAAGACCCTCAAGGACTTCAACAAATCTGTGACCACCTCATCGGACGCAAAAGGCACTGATGAGATGCCAGGTTTGAAACAATTCTACATTTAATTGGTAGTACCTATTATTTTCTTCTGTTTTCTTTTGAGAGTATTGTTTGTCTCAGATGTTAAGAACCTGAAGGAGATGGTTGAAGAACTGCCTGTCATGAAATCCTCACTGTTCAAGAGCCCGATGAAGTCTAAAAGTCCTAAGATTAAGACTCCAATAAAGACCAAGAGCCCTACGGTCAAGACCCCTAAGACTAAATCAAGCTCTAAAAAGAGGAAAAGTTTGGCGGATACAAACTCATTGCGTAAGACAAGTCAAATATGCATATTTATCATTTATTTCAGAATTACTGTTCAGTGATACAGATTTTTTTTTAGGTGATGGTGAGAAAACTGGTAAAGAGTTAGCCAATATGATTTTAATGGATCTTAAGGGAGAACAGCCTCTCCAAGAAAACGGGAATAAGCAGGTTGGTATATTTTTATTTTTTTAGATGTGAACATTTAATGCTGCAGCCCCCTGCCTTTTCATGTATTATTAAACTTGCTTTTTTCTTTCAGGTTCACATTGGAAATAATTGTTGGATTAAAAAAGAGTTTTACCAACACGAAGTGAAGAATGGGAAGAAGCTATCAATCATTATCAAAGACCAAGCAGAAGAAATTTGGGGTTTTAAAATGTGTGCCCAAATGAGCTTTTGTGGCGGTACCAGTGTCAAGGACCCATCAGCTGAACCAAAGCCAGCAGCGCCAGCTCATGAGAGGGAAGCAATTTTTGGTGAGAAAAACAATGTATTCATGCATTGCTCAAGTTGTCTAATAGACTAAACAAATTTGCCTAACTAATACTCTATAAAATTTTGCAGGGATTTTCCGAGCAAAATTAATGATGGAGGGATCTGTACCTGATGCGCATCTAGAGCGAGCTGAAAAATGTGAAGCCCGTAAATATCTAAGGGAGAAGTTTCAAGATTCCTGCGTAAGTTTCAATTCCAGTCTTCTGTTCTGCAAATGCTTTAAAAGTTAGTGCTAACCTTAGTGTTTTTTTTTTTCTTTTCTTTTTAGAGAAAGAGGAAAACTGCCTTAGACACAGCTGCTGCAAAGGCAGAGAAGGAACTGCAGAAAACACAGGAGCAAGAGAAGCCACAGGAGGAGGACATTTAAGTTACTTAATTTTTTGGCTCTAATATTTATCTTAATAATGAACATTTTAATTACAAGAGGTTTAAACCTCTCACAAAAAGTTTTATTATTTTTCTTAATGTGAACATTGTCTGAACAGAAGGTTTTTTTTTATTTTTCTTAATGTAAACATTGTCTTAACAAAAGGTTTTATTATTTTGAATTATTTTTTTTAATATGAACATTGTAAACCTCTATTAAAAGGTTTTATTATTTTTCTTGAAAGTGAACATTGTTGCTAACTAAACGTTTCATAAAAATTACTTGAACTCTATATTTGTTGATGATTATAATAGCTTCTCTTCCCAGCTTCTTGGGGTGGGGCACGCCTGCCCGCTCCCTGTGGGGTAAGCCTCCCGCACTCTGTGTGGGACTGGCCTATCCATTCCCATGCGGCAGCCTGCCCATTTCCCATGGGGCAACCAGCTCATTTCCCATGGGGCAGCCTGCCCATTTCCCATGGGGCAGCCTGCCCATTTCCCATGGGGCAGCCTGCCCTTTCCCCATGGGGTAGCCTGCCCTTTCCCCATGGGGTAGCCTCCCCATCCCCATGGGGAAGGCTGCTCATTCCCATGGGATTAAAACCAGTTCCCCATGGGTAATCATTTCATAAATCCATGGGAGTGATGAGAGCTATTCCCATGGGTGCCGTTCCCATGATGACCCATGGGGAATCCTTTCCCATTGGATAGCACATGGGAATTTTACCGTGGGATGCCATATAATCGGAAATTAAATAACAAGTTTGGGTCATTTTACCAATAACTATAGCTGAACACGGAAAGTAATTAAATCTTATTAAAGAAGGACTTAAGTTCTAAGATAATTGGGTTAGCGTGATCCAGAAAATAACAAGGAACTAAAAAGACTGCTACTAATGGTCGATGGCGGCCGGGTCATCGCAGCCCCCCCCAACATCTCTTGCGGGCTTCGCTCCCCTCTTTTTCGTAACTAGCCATATTCTACATGCAAAGGTGCTACTTCACTTTCATTCCCATTTTTTCGATACCACTGTTGCTGCCGGCCAGTGCATAAAATCTTGTCTTAAGAGGCGATAGACGAAAATATCGCCAAATTTTGAAATTAAACTGGGACCGAGTAATCAAATTTTTCCCGCATTTTCCTTTGTTTTCAGCGATACATTTTAGTACAGTTCTGAAAATGCAATCGCCTTCGGAGTTTCTTTATCCCGATTAAAACAGTGTATTTTTCTTTTGTTGGAGGGCTTTTTGAAGGTGCGCGGGAGTCTTCGAAACCCCAGCCGTGCGGACCCTCTTTGCTTAGGGGGGCAGTAGCGCCATTAATTTTCAAAAGATCGATTTTTCGTTTTTTTACCGGACTTTATCTGTTGGCAACCCTCTTCAATAATCTGACAAGATTTTGCCGGAATACGTTATCGTTCAGGCTCCAGAGTCGTTTTCATTTGGCTGAGCGATTAGCGAAGCCAGTTACTCCAGTGAAGTTGAAAAGTTTTGTCTGTCTGTCTGTCTGTTTGTCTGTCTGTCTGTGTGTGTGTCCGCACCACTCCTCCTGAACGGCTCGGCCGATCTGGCTGAGATTTTGCAGGGTTATTAGGTATGTCCTTGGCTCGCCACACGCAAAAATTCAGCTCTCTTTCTTAAAAGATTCAGTCGTACCAACGAAAAAACGATAAAAAAAACGGCAGAAAAAGTGCAACTTTTCAGTGACTTTATATTTTAGAGACATTTTTACATGGTTTCCTATGTTTTTGAAGTTCCTGATGACGAAAATGAAATCAATTTCGACCCCTGACCAAACTTTTAACTGCGAATTGGCTATCTCGGCCCGAATTTACTAACATAATCAACTTCGACCCTTCATCTTGAAAAAAGGGGGTCGACCGACTAAAAAATTTTATTGCAGATTTCGATAGGTCTCGGCAAGACCTTTTCAAACAGGGGTCGGAAGGGGGGTCTAGGAGCCAGACTTCATTAGTTGGCCAAATCAGGATCTTAAAAAAAGGGGATCGACCGACTAAAAAATTTTATTGCAGATTTCGATAGGTCTCGGCAAGACCTTTTCAAAAGGGGTCGGAAGGGGGTCTAGGAGCCCGACTTCATTAGTTGGCCGAATCAGGATCTTGAAAAAAGAGGATCGACCGACTAAAAACTTTTATTGCAGATTTCGATAGGTCTCGGCAAGACCCGTTCAAAGAGAGGTCGGAAGGGGGGTAAACCTACCTTGTTATTAACTTGCAGCACTTTAAACATTCAACACTATAAACTTTTATTATCGGCGTAGCGCTTTCTTTTAAACAAGGTAGGTTTACGCCAGACCGTGTCTTGTCGTAACAGGCTTCGCGATGCTGCGCCAGTTACGACAATCCACGCCTGGCGTTACACCTACCTTGGCCTGCGGCGCTTCCCTGCTTGCCTTCGGCAAGCTGTCTGAAGGATTTTTGTGGCATTGAGTAATGCACCACGTGAAATCTGTAATAAAATTATTAAGTCGGTCGATCCCTTTTTTTCAAGATCCTGATTCGGCTAACTAATGAAGTCGGGCTCTTAGACCCCCTTCCGACCCCTCTTTGAAAAGGTCTTGCCAAGACCTATCGAAATCTGCAATAAAATTTTTTAGTCGGTCGACCCCCTTTTTTCAAGATCCAGATTCGGCCAACTGGTGGAGTCGGGCTCCTAGACCCCCCTTCCGACCCCTCTTTGAAAAGGTCTTACCGAGACCTATCGAAATCTGCAATAAAATTGTTTAGTCGGTCGATCCCCTTTTTTCAAGATCCTGATTCGGCCAACTAATGAAGTCGGGCTCCGAGACCCCCCTTCCGACACCTCTTTGAAACGGGCTTGCCGAGACCTATCGAAATCTGCCATAAAATTTTTTAGTCGGTCGATCCCCTTTTTTCAAGATCCTGATTCGCCTAACTAATGGAGTCGGGCTCCGAGACCCCCCTTCCGACACCTCTTTGAAAAGGTCTTGCCGAGACCTATCGAAATCTGCAATACAATTTTTTAGTCGGTCGATCCCCTTTTTTCAAGATCCTGATTCGGCCAAGTAATGAAACCGGGCTCCTAGACCCCCCTTCCGACCCCTCTTTGAAAAAGTCTTGCCGACACCTATCGAAATCTGCAATAAAATTTTTTAGTCGGTCGACCCCCTTTTTCAAGATGAATGGTCGAAGTTGATTATGTTAGTAAATTCGGGCCGAGGTAGCCAATTTACAGTTAAAAGTTTGGTCAGGGGTCGAAATTGATTTCATTTTCGTCATCAGAAACTTCAAAAACATAGGAAACCATGTAAAATGTCTCTAAAATATAAAGTCACTGAAAAGTTGCGCTTTTTTTGCCGTTTTTTTTAGTGTTTTTTCGTTAGTACGACTGAATGGAATGAGATAGATAGCTGAATTTTTGCTTGTGGCGAGCCAAGGACATACCTTATAACCCTGCAAAATCTCAGCCAGATCGGCCGAGCCGTTCAGGAGGAGTAGTGCGGACACACAGACGGACAGACAGACAGGAAAAGTTTTTCAACCCCAGTGAAGTAACTGGCTTCGCTAATCGCTCAGCCAATAACTGGCTTCGCTAATCGCTCAGCCAATTATTTGAGATATAGTTTTTCAACCCCAGTGAAGTAACTGGCTTCGCTAATCGCTCAGCCAATAACTGGCTTCGCTAATCGCTCAGCCAATAACTGGCTTCGCTAATCGCTCAGCCAATTATTTGAGATATAGAGCTGAATTTCGGCGTGTGGCGAGCCAAGGATATACCTAACAACCCTGCAAAATCTCGTCTCGATCGGCCGAGCCGTTTGGGAGGAGTAGTGCGGACACACAGACAGGCAAACAGACAAACAAACAGACAGACAGACAAAACTTTTCAACCCCACTGGAGTAACTGGCTTCGCTAATCGCTTAGCCAATTATATGTTTTTTTTTTTGCAAAAAGATCGAAAATGTCACGTCACAAGGGGGGGGGGGTCATCTATCGTGACGGTGCGTGACATGGGGGGAGGGGGGGGGGGTCAAAAAGTGCCCAAAATCGCGTGACGTAATATGTGGACGACCCCTTATAAAAGAACGGATCAGCCGATCTGACTGAGATTTTTAAGGGATACTTGGTATGCCCATGGCTCGCCACACGCAATAATTCAATTCTCTATCTCAATTCATTCAGTCGTAACAACAAGCACCTTCGGCGTTGCATCATAATCATAGTCATATGGATCGGTGATGATCGGTGATGAGTATGACACATATTACGACAAACAACTCATATGAAGTGGTTAGCTGTACAGCGTACCCTCGCTCTCTGAGAGCGAAATCTGGAGGTGAGAGACAGAGAGAGAGAGAGAGAGAGGGGGGGGGGGACCATTCGGCGCACTGCAGGCTGATTCTTAACATAGTTTTCGTCACAGCGCGCAGCCGCTCAGTGGGCCAGAAGACCGGTGGAGGTGGCCAAAATTCTAGCCGCGTTTTGAGTTCCAGAGTCGCTGAACATGACTCGAACCGAGCGTGTGACCTCACCAATGGATTGCTCTCCGAACGAGGAATCCATGGGTGAAGTCACACGTTCGGTTCGAGTGCCAGTTAGCGACTCTGGAGCTCAAAACGCGGCTAGAATTTTGGCCGCCTGGCCCACTGTGCGCCGCTCGCTCGCTTGGGGAGTGTTTCTCGCTCATTCACCTACTCTGTTGGCATTCGAGGGATCAAACTAATAGGATCGTCGGCCGTCCGCCGAACTGCAGACTAATTCTGGAGATTACTTTTGTCGGTTTACGTCGTTTTGTCTCCGTCCCACCTTCTTATTTCCTGGGATGGGTTACGTACTAACCTTAAATTAGGACACGCGTGAAAACACTAGAATATTCCGTACTAGCAAATGTTAACGCTGTTCTTTTTTGTCCACAGGCTTATCTTAAGCCAACTCTGAGTCACTACCTCTACCCGGGGCAAAGAGGCCTCCGTTTTCTTGTCTGGGCCAATCAGAAAACAATGATCAGACCCCTGCGAAAAGTACAGACTGCGTCGATTGTCTGGGCCAATTAGAAAACAATGATCAGGCCCCTGCGAAAAATGCAGACTGCGTCGAAGGTAAGACAGGTTGCCTACCTAGCGGGTCGGCGGGTCTTAGCTATTTTGACAAAATTCTACAATTTTCCCTTTTGCTTACAGGTGCCTCTAGTGCTATTGCTGCAAATGCAACCCCTGAAATATCTACATTAGGGAAATGCAATGTACGCCCTAGATTTGTTCCAAAGAAACCTCTGTCATGTCGCCTAGACGAATACAAAGCTGCAGACTAATTCTGGAGATTACTCTTGTCGGTTTACGTCGTTTTGTCTCCGTCCCACCTTCTTATTTCCTGGGATGGGTTACGTACTAACCTTAAATTAGGACACGCGTGAAAACACTAGAATATTCCGTACTAGCAAATGTTAACGCTGTTCTTTTTTGTCCACAGGCTTATCTAAAGCCAACTCTGAGTCACTACCTCTACCCGGGGCAAAGAGGCCTCCGTTTCTTGTCTGGGCCAATCAGAAAACAATGATCAGACCCCTGCGAAAAGTACAGACTGCGTCGATTGTCTGGGCCAATTAGAAAACAATGACCCAGCCGAAAATCTCGGTTACGATTACGGCCCCGGTTACGATCCCGGCAAGGGGGTAACGACTGGTCAATTTCGTGTCAGCCGGATTACGGATTACCCGGATTACCCGCGGATTACCTCCGGATTACATCGAAAATTTTCCTGGATTACCTTTGGATTACGCAGGATTACCTCAAAATTTTCCCGGATTACCCCGGATTACCTCCAAATTTGTGGTTATCCGGATTACGGATTACCAATTTGCTGTCAGCCGGATTACCGAAGTCGTTACCCCCTCGGATCCCGGTCACGACTCCGATTCCGACCCCGATCGGGAGAGTTCCGGTTACCTTCGTAATTTCGGACATACGGTTACGGTCGTGATCGGATTGAGTACCGGGTACGATCGTGATCGGAGTGTGTACCGGGTACGATCGTGATCGGAGTGTGTACCGGGTACGATCGTGATCGGAGTGTGTACCGGGTACGATCGTGATCGGAGTGCAGGCCGGGTACGGTCGGACCCTGCAGGGTTCGATTAAATGTCTCCAGGTTAAAAGATGACCCTAACGCCTGAGGAATAGGCATCACCATAACAGACTCGTTGGGAGGGTTGCCTATGTCACACCCGGCAGGCGCTATTGTGCTTTGCGCCCCTCGGGCTGCAACGACTATCAGGTCTTCTCTTCAGCGCACCCCAGTAGCAGAGAGAACACCCACAAGATGCAAGGATAGTACCAAAAACAGAAACAAAATAGAAACATGACATTTTAATGGAAGACCAAGGCAAAAAGAGATCAATTTTTATAAAAAGGAGCATAAACATAAGAGACTATCTTGCATAGCTCAGTCTTGAGGCAGCAACCAAATAGCAGTAATCAAAATGTAAATAAATTTAAGGTTGAGGCTAAGGCTTTGGTAGACGCCCCACAGAAATAAAATAGAAACATGACTTTTTAATTAAATACCAAAGCAAAATGAGATCAATTCAATTGAAAAAAAAAAAATAAAAAATGGAACATAAACATAAGTGACTTGCAATGACGCAAGCTCAGTCTTGAGGCAGCCTGTATGGCAACCAAATACCAGTAATCAAAATGTAAATCAATCTAAGGTTTAGGCTTAGGCTTTGGTGGACGCCCCACGTCATAACACTTGTCAGTAAGCCACTTCGGGGCCATATTTTCTAAGACGAATTTTTGTTGTTTTTCTTCCTCATCTCGGGCGTTCATTTTGCCAATCAACATTGCTGAAAATAAAGATACAGCGTTATTACGGCATTAAGACAATTCATAAGAGGGAAAAATATACACTTAAAAGGTTTCAAATACCTTGGAGAAGATCAACTTTCTTTGGAGTGCAGGCTTTCTTTGTTGCTGTAGGTCTGTTCCCAGTTCTTGTTTGCAAAGCTTCTCGCCCCCCAGATCAATCCAGCGCAGTCTTTGAAAAATTTGCTGTCATCAAGTTTACGACGAAGGCTTTTCTCCCACGCATTTCTATGTAACTTCAACCCCATTCCAACATTCACCTGTAACATACCACAATGAGAATTAATACTGTATAACTTAAGTCTATGACACTAACTTAAAACCGCTTAAAACTAACTAGAAACATTTGAGCCAACTGATTGTCAATTTTGAAGTCTCATACCTTTTTGCTGTCACCTTGAAGGGGTTTGATTCCCCTAAGATCGGCCTCAATTCGTTTTGACACCCCTGTTAGCCCACAACCAAATTCGTCATCATCTGCAGGAGAAAACACAAATGTACAATGTCAGCATAAAGTTATATGAGAAAGAGCACTTTGTTTGTTTTCTTAATTAGTTGCATTACCTTCAGTGGCAGAGGTGCTTCTACGAGGGCTCTGTTTCTCTGTGAATAGCTGTTTTGTAATTTTGTTCACTTTAGACTCTATAGAGGAAAAAAAAATTAGGATTGGGAAAGCATGTTTGAAACATTACTGTTATTACAAAATACCAAAAGTACCTTTGTTCTTGCGCTGGTCTTTCCCAGAAGCCCTAGCAACATGAGGCGAAGGGGACTCTAAATCCAGCAGACCTGGCGACGATTGGAATAATAGTGAAGATGACTTGTCCTCAATAGTTGAGGTAGGGCTTGAACCACAATTGTCTGAAAATTGAAATCAGCAAAAGTTAAAAAAAATGTTAGCATAGGAAATTTATTTCTGGAAGGTCCTCCTTCGGACAGACTTGCAATGATAGGCTTATCCAGATATCTACCATTAAATTAACACAGGAGTTTTTTTAAAAACTTACTTGAATTTGCAGGGCTGCTTAGTTTTAATTGAAGTGAGAAATTCTTAGACCTAAGCTCAGCAATATCCTTCATTAGTTTTGATTCATGTAGCTTCCTCTTTGCAAGATCTTGTAGCACTTTTTTGTGTTCTTTCTTGACCTCATTGCATTCGTTTTTAAGCTCATTGTATTCTTTCTTCAGGTGATTGTGTTTTTTCCTGGAGCTCATGTAAGAGCACTGCTGTGTCATCTTCATCACTAGTGCCTATTGAGGCTGCTTCTGTCTCACAGTCTGAATCTGAATCACCATGGTACGGAACCTTAGGGACTTTCCCATCATTCTTAATAAGAGGTGGTGTTTCTTTAAAATGCTGATTGTCTGTAACAAAGAAATATACATTTAATGGGGGAAAAGTTTAAAACAAATGAAATCAAAACAGTGAACATCAGTAAACATACTACATTTCTGAGAAAAAAGACTAAGATCGTGACTCCTGTTTAGTCCTGGGCCTCTTTGATCAGAAGAGTATTCATTGGACGAGACACTGTCTGAGTCCAACCCATCCTCTGTTTTGGACTTTGAACCCTGGGGAAGCAATGCTGCAAAGTAAAAAAAAAAAACAAAAGAAAAAACAAGCAAGATCACAAAATAGAGAAATACTTCTTAAAGCAAATAGAAACAAGGTAAACATGATTGTCAATGATTCTGCAATAAAGCTATTATATTACATAGGATTTGTCATTCCCAATGTAAATTCAAACTGATTAGGAAAGTGGAGGTATAACATACTTTCTGTAGAAGCAAGCAATGAAAGTCCATGTTTGGATGGAGAAGTTTTGCATGACTTGGAAACTTCACCAGAGGATGACGAACCTGAGCTACTCGAGGGGTTCTGTTTAGAATCTAGCACTTGCATTTTAGAAGGTACTGGAACAAAACAATAGTATGAGACAGGATTTGTCATTCTCAATGTAAATACAAACTTAGAAAAGAAGAGGTAGAGAACATACTTTCGGTAGAAGAACGCTCTAGAAGCCCACGTTTGAATGGAGAAGCTTTGAGTGACTTGGAAACTTGGACAGAAGATGACGACTTTGAGCTACTTGAGATGTGATGTTTAGCATCTGACACCCCCTTTCTAGAAGATCCGGGAAGAAAATAATTGTTTAAGACAGGATTTGCCATTTTTCATGTAAATTCAAACTAATTGGGAAGTTTGATAATATATTGCCTGAAGACGTTTGTTCTGATCGTCCACGTTTAGATGGAGAAGCATTGTCTGCGTTGGAAAGTGTTGAAAAAGATGACGACCTTGAGCTACTCGAGTGGTGGTGTTCAGGCTTAGACTTCATAGATGTGAGAGGCAGCACTATCATAAAAAAGAGAAATAAGGGACTCCAAAAACTCAATTTACACATAATGCAGACAGCTTCCACACCACCAACAATATGAATTAAATGAAAAATTACCTGATGAAGATCTATTAGAAGGTGGAGGACTTTTCAACTTATCCAGATGGTTTGCTGTTACCTTCATACGATCTTTCTTGTTTTCCTCACAAGCCCCAACATCAGCCTTCTGCCAATAAATACAAAAGTGCATTACTATTTCAAAAGAAACATGCCAGGCAATCATGTCATTGGTTCCGAGATAGATTTAAGGGTCCCCAAAACACTGCTTTTATGCCGAGTACAAGTAAAAACCAAAATTCGACTTCTGGGAACAGACACAACTTTGTAGAAGTCCTAGTGATTTAGGAATGAAACTGCCACCATAAAACAAAATTTGAGCAAAGCATGACAAAATTAGTACTTTCGAGTGAATAAATTTACCTTTTGGCGAATCTTCTTGAGAGGCCTGCCCATTGGCTTAAGCTGATCACGCGAAGGAAGGGGAAAACTTGACGGAAACTTGATCTTTAACTCCTTGGCTTTGGCACGAAGTTCATCAATTGATCCTGAAATCAAATCAAACCAACATTAGAAAAGTCAATGTTATACAAGTTGCAACAAATCAATATGACAAGTTGAAAGATGACTCACCTCCAACAAGCAATACTTTTGCTGGATAGCAGCCGTCATCATGCACATCAGCGAAGTCATCATGGAAGCTCGACTGCCACTTAACCATAAAGGCCTTGTCTTCAATGTCATCCGCAGAAGCTGGGCTGAACCCTCGCACATCCTTGGTTAAAACCAAGAAATTTGTACTCCTCTTTCCATCTTTGAATTGGACGAGTGAATAGGCTACTGGGTCAATGGGAGTAGACGCATCATCCATGGCATCTGCATCACCAAAGGCATCCGTATCATCCATTGCATCCATGGCTGTGGACAGAAAGAGGACTTTAATGCAAAATCTCAAACACACAAAACACATAAGAACGACGAGAGGCGGGGCAAAGCTAGACTCGACTGGCACGAACATGCTGCCTCAAATCAACGAGGTTAGCTTTCCTTTCTGACATCAGAATGATGAAAACAGACTAGAATAAGACTAACGATCAACGCAAATGAAAAAAGGTCATAAAATTTTAGCTATACATAACAAAATTTACCGAAAAACGAGACAGGCCGCAGACCGTGTCGGTGTAGCGTGGCTTCATCCGCAGTGGCCTGTGCCGAACAAAGGAACATCGATTTCATGGTGGCCAACAACGCGTACTTCTTCTCCGTATTTGCCCTCTTTATAAAGAAAGGAAAATAAATTACTTTGTTATGATAGTAAATTTTTTTCATGAATTATTGGAAGGTATTTAAGATGGACCTTTCTTTATTCTCGCATTTCTT
This sequence comes from Stenchaetothrips biformis, assembly GCA_030522485.1. Taxonomy (NCBI): domain Eukaryota; kingdom Metazoa; phylum Arthropoda; class Insecta; order Thysanoptera; family Thripidae; genus Stenchaetothrips; species Stenchaetothrips biformis. The sequence continues at coordinate 1,987,274 of CM060094.1, forward strand.
CCTCAAAGGTAACGCCGAAAATTTTTATCGTAGGCTGGTAATACCTAAAACTCGAACTGTGTGTCGATCAAGAAAACGGCATTCCCCCTGAATTTCTTCTGCTGCTCATTCATCCATTAGAAATTAATTTAAATCAAATAGTTAATTGGTACTCATGGATCCACCCAGAAAATGGACGAAGTATAAACGATACAATGATGCCGATAAGGAGACCCGTTTCCTTGTGCCACGACAAACTATATGGAGTGCCAAAGTAAGTTAAGATAGTGAAGTTAGGTTAATGACTGCTGTAAAAAAGAGATGAGCCCGTTACTTATTAGCACACATGATCTAAAACTAAAATCATTTTTAGATCAACTATGTCACAATATTTATGTTGTGAAAAAACTAATTGGAAATGTTCTTTTAATATTAGACCAAGTGTGCGCTTATACTGGTTAAATATTTAACATTTTTGAATGAGGCAAAAATCTTTCTTTTCCTTTTTTGGGAGCAGCTTGTATTTTATGAGCACACTTGTTCTAAAAATAAATACAAATATTTTTAATTTTGCAATTTATCAATTATTATTTCAATATTATTATTATTGATTACTATTATTATAATTAATAATTAATTACGTCGCGACTACAACGCTCTGCTGTCTCCTGCCCTAAGTTAAGCAGAGCGATGTTTCAAAAGTTGGAATGAGAAATATCTCAGCTCACATCAGTCATCCTTCACGCGAGGCTACATTGTTGGTAAGAGAAATTGATCGGCCGCAACTGACAGACCGCAAGTCTCACGCGAGACTACGCGGCTAGTATGGGAATCTCAGCAGTCAGTAGTGAGTCACTAGAGGTCCTCCAATGCTGACGTCACGAAGCTCACTGAGTGGCAAAACCGCGCGAGAATTCGAATGCGGAGACGGCTGTGGGTCGGGGTTTGTTCGGGTAGACGGACACGTAGGTGGCTGACTGAGTTGCAGGACTCATTATTACAACTCAAAATAAATTTCCTGTAACTCAACTCAGTGATTTATGTGTCCACCTCCTAAGACATTGTCAAACCCCGGTCGCAGCGCCGATTCCGAATTCAAACTCACGCGCGCTCCCTGCCACTCAATGAGGATGGCCCCAATGGCCTCAATGTCTAAAATCCAACGACAGCTCGACTACACTCCTATTTTGGGGTGTTCTGAGAGCAAGCGCCTTTGACGCTTTCTAGTAAAACGCCATAGGCGCTTCCTACTAAGACGCCTTTGTCGCTCTCTGCCGAGACACCTTGCAGACACACCAGTCCAAAAGGTGCCTCCTATGGAAACACCTTTGCAAGCCATATTAGAAGCCACACAAGAAAGGTGTTTGCTCCCAGAACGCCTTGTCCAGGGTAACGAGCTGCTGTGGCTAGCAGAGGCGTTTCCATGGGAGGCACCTTTTGATCCATTCAATGACTGGTTTGTCTGCAAGGTGTCTCGGCAGAGAGCGACAAAGGCGTTTCAGTGGGGAGCGCCTATGGCGTCTTACAAGAAGACGCCTTAGGCGCTCTAAAAGTGGATGCAACTGACAAAGGCGCTTGCTCTCAGAACACCCCAAATTAGGAGTGTATCACTGCCCGTAGAATCCCCTTTGAGAACTTGTTAACACCAAACAATGCTCTTTTAATAAATTTCCAGCGAAAACCCTTAAGACCATAAGACATCCGGAATAATTTAAAAAATGATTGATGTATGCTTTAATATCATTGGTTTTAAGCTCTGTTTTGTTTAATAATGGAGGCAACATCCAGATTGTATCTTAATAGTATCAATAATAAAATAAGTGATGTTTAATGAAATCATTCAATGGATTTTCCTACTTCGCTCAAGACACAAAAGTAGGAGTTTGCACCCCCTAAGAAATTTCCAATGAACAGCCACATTACTTAAGCTGTTGCCATTTTCACTCGTCTCTGTTTGATAATGGAAGATCATTAATTATCACCAAGACTAAACTTAAAATGGTTAGTTTCCTTGTGTGATAATGAATATGATCCTATTCCTGGACCAAGTCTCCCAAGGAACCATGGCTATTGTCCATCACGAGTCTACGAAAGACTGCTCATGCAATCTATACTTCCCTTTATGAACATAAAATTGTTACAATTTATAATTTGAGAAACTAATGTGGTGATGATGAATATTACCCTGTCCTTGGACAGGCCATAACTCTTGCACTCATGACAATCAGTGAGCAATAGGTAAAGTAATATGAAATGGAAGAACACCTCGAGTCAAATCATTTATTGACAAACGATAATGTTTGAGACAAAAAACAAAAAAAAAAAAAAAAAACAATGTAGAAAGACAAAGAAGATACCTTTCAAAAAGAAAGACTCTCTCTCTTCTGAATTCCCATCGAGTCTTACTTCTGAGGAGATTTCAAACTCACATCTCACATTACAAACTAAACAGGTAAAAATGATATAAAGGTGAAAAACCTCAAAACGTTAATTAACAAATGTAATCCAAGCAAAGAGTCCAAAGAAATTCTTAAGCATGAGGGCATGGAAGTGAGGCAAGAGGAAAAGTAACTTTGTAAGCGCGAATATCAAATACTAATTATAAGGGGAGAAAATGCATGAATGACTAGAGGGAAAATTTTAAGCGCGAATATCACAGGGGAATGAAGGGAGGGGAAATTTTAAACGTGAATATCACAGACGAATAAGGACAAGGGGACATTATTCTGAAATCAAGAATCCTTGAGTGACCGGCCTTAAGAGGAGTGGCGCAGAGTTGGCTCCCGTAAAGCAACAACCATCTGGCCTTGGCATAGCAGCCAAGTTCACCCCAGTCCCACACTCCGCTGCCACAGGAGGTGGGAGAGGAGTGAGCCAACAACAACTAACAGTAGTCACTCTATTTCCATCACTTCAATGCCCTCATGAGATTAAAGTACATCTATAGCACCCTATCTTTAGCCATCTGACAGTTCCAATAGCAGCTTGTTAGAATTTTTAATGCCTTGTCAATGTCTGCAGTCAATGCCGAAACCACTTCAACCATTCTCTCAAACGGTGGATAAGTGCAAGTTCCTGAAGCCAAAAAAAGAATGTCTTTTAAAAACGTATTCCAAAAAAAGCCAAACTCAGCATAAAAAAAGACAGAGCCTCACCATGTGCATGATGCTTAGTCCATTCAATTACTGTTCTTTCGTACATCTCAGGGTCACTGCAAAGCATACGTGCAGCATCGTCATTGAGAGGGCTGTCAAGATTCGGCTCATCCAGAAGAGACCTAGCCATCTCGCAGATTGTCTTCAGCCGGATTGATGCATTCCTACAACAAAACATAAGTACATTCCAGCTCTTAGAAAAATCATAAAATTAAGAGCTTGACTCAAAATATTAGTGTCAAGACTAATTAATCAAAATAATTACCATGAATCCGACAAACGGTCCATGCAGACCTTTCCAGATTTCTCAATGTTAGGGTGAAACACTTCAGTTAGCATTTGAACCTGCAATAATGGGAAACACTTTTAACATTGCATGTGAAGAAATGCACCTCCAAAAAAAAAAAAAAAAAAAAGAAATGTGGAGTCCTTTTGTGACTTACCTCAGGGGGTTTGTATGGAAATTCGTCGGGCAGAATAAGGACAAGGCGGAACCTTCCCGATTCATGTGGGGTATTACGTGGACCATCGAACGCCACCTTCACTTCGGCCAGATTCGAGGCATCCTCCAGGATTATGCCTTCGTCATTCTACAACAGAGAAGTCAGGAATGCAATGAAGGCAGTTCATAACCTCTAAAATGAAGACACGTGCACCTGCCACAGTGGACAGCCGGGAGTAGGTTAATACGGAAAATTACAGAAAACAAGGTAAGAAGCTCAATGGGTGTGGCGCTTGGACCAAATTTACCGAATGGTCAGAAATTTACCGTATGTGATTGGGCTGAAAAGGAGACCTCTCTCAAGTGAAGTTATCCATTGATACAATAAAGCCATGACTCTAGCACGATGGTTATCATATAGATCCCATAAATGTACACACTGACCTTTGCCAGCTGGCGCAAATCCTTGATGACCCTATTGGGATAATGAAGCATCTTGTCAGAAAGTCTGAGAAAGTCTCAACAGGAGCACGTTCCGGCGGCTTGCCTCCTTCCACGGCCGTACTGCAGATAGCAGAATGTCCGTTAGATGCAGTATCCGTACTGCAAATAACTACTTTCTCTTTCGCTGGGACGCTCAGACACTATTTACGTGCTTTGCGTCGTCTGCTAGCCGCGTTGGTGCGAGGCTAGCCAGTTGTGTCCTGTTGTGCCCCGAAAGTTTCTCATACTGACCCTGGAGCCTCGTGCGCGCTGTTTACAACTCGCCTGGAGAAACATACCGTACTCTCAGTATCGCCAACTAGTTTCTCATACCACCCTTGTAGTCTCGCGTCATCCCACTTTTCACAACAGCAATTTGTCTAACTTTGGTCAGGCAGCCATCCACCAATGAAGACATTTTCTTTTAATTGAAACAGTTTTTATTTTTTTAAAACAATTTCAATTATTTTATAATTATTTCATTTAATACAATTAATTTCTGATAATTAAATAATAATCTGAGCCCATGAGAAACCAAGGTCACACATGATATAAAATGGACTGATTTTATATCAAGTGTGCCCATTATTTGTGTAAATATATAGATATGTTAATAATGTTGTTTTTGTTTTCGATCAAGTGTGCCAATGTTTAGTCAAAACCATAGAAACTAATTGAAATTGGTTTGTATAGTTTTAGATCAAGTGTGCTTATAAGTAACGAGCCCAGCCCGTAAAAAATGTAAATGTGGATATTTTGGTTTTTTGTTGTTTTGTTTTTTGCTGGTGTAGGAACAGCGATCCTAATTTAATGTCAAAAATAAGTCCAATAGTTCATTGGTCGTTTTAAGACTTTGACCTTGACCGAGGAAAAAGGTTGTAACTTCAGGGGTACTACTTGACTTCGGGAATCTGGTATAGCATGGAAAGAAGTCAAATCTTTTTTTTTTTTTTTCTAAACACAAATTTAGCTTTGTTTCAGGGGAATCCATAACTGTTCCCCTGACACACTGCCCCCCTATATATATTATTTAATACTATAGACATTTAATGCTACAGATAATGTTAAACTATTACAAGAAAAGTATTTGTAATTATTTAATATCAATAAATATGGACTATTGTTGCCAAAAAAATATTTGTTTTGCGCTAGACTATGTCCTAAGTGTTAATACAAGTAATTTAATATAAATAAAAGTCTAAAAATGCACAGAAGACAAAGTCGCCGAAAATACCATCTCTAACTGCCCCCCATATGATGGTCTAACTGCCCCCAATATAATTATTTTTAAAAAAAATGGAAATTTATTACATAAATAAATAAACTATTTTAACAGTTCTTTTCGGGAGTTCTGCTTCAGACATAACTTTAAACCCACATAACTGTATATCCACATAATTGTTGACAGACATAACCGGCTACAGACATAACTGGTGTCAGATATAAATAAGGATTAATTATGGTTGGAAAACTGTAAACACGCATACCTTTAAATACACATAACTTTAGTCAGAAATACTCAGAAATACGTTACATAATTATATAATTTACACAATTTTTCTTTTTCCAAATAGAAAATAGAGGACAAATACAGTTCAGTCAAAAATCTCGATTATCATGAGTATTTCCTTCCTGCAGAGCGGGCATGTGGCAGTGTCATTGACTCTACCTGCGCAGGTTTTGCAGCAAATGCGATGACCGAACGGCACTGTGGCATGACTCTCCATGGCGTCAAAGCAAAGGCGGCACTGATCTAGCCTTATCGTGCCTCATTCGCAGCCTGTTGAAGCACGTGCTACTGAGAGCGTCTTGCTGTTATTTCAGCTGTTATTTCAGCGGGCGCGATAGTTTGAAACGGCGTGTTACGACAGGATACAGATATGTCTTCCGACAGTTGTATCTGTCAAAGATTATGCCTTTCAAACGTTATGTCCGTCAAAGTTTATGCCTGTCAAAGTTTATGCCTGTCAAAGATTATGCCTGTCTAATGTTATGTCTGACACCAGTTATATGGATAAAAGGTTTGGTATTTCTGTATAAGTTTATGCCTGTAGCAATTATAATTTCAATGAAAATAATAAATGCTTTTGTATTTCAGAAAAAAAAATTGTTATTTGTGTCACCAGTTATGTCGATTTACAGTTATGTGGGTTTAAAGTTATGTCTGTCAACAGCAACTCTTCTTTTCCTTGCACGATTGTCTAAAAATATTAATAAAAATAATTAAATAATTTTTTTTTTTTTTTTTGTAAATTCTTTTATTAAAATACGGGCTTACTCGATGCTTCGTATCGCAGAAAAAAAAATGAACATATAAATATTTATTTTATTTATTCATTTATTTAATTGATGGTGGCGAGTTGGTGAGGCGTGCATGTGTCAGCGCGGGCCACGCGAGCGTTTCAGGTTGGGCGCGCACAACGTGCTACTCGCGGCGAGGCTACCAAGTCGTCAGTCCTAGGAAAAATTCACCGCAGCGAATAGTCATGCACCAAGAGGACCCCTTCACGAGGCTTCCATACCGGCCGTCGTATGAGAAATCTGGCGCTGCAAACATCGCGACGTCAGCGCCCCAGGAGCGGTGCGGTGAGTTCATGAAACAGCACCGCCAACCCGGTCGGAATCCAAATCAAGTTGCGAACGCGAAGTAAGGGACTTGCCAGGAGAAGCATGGAATAAGCTTTTTTTCGATTAAGAAGATGAAGAAAAGAAGACGTCTCGTCAATCTCTCCCACCCCTGACGGCAAGAAAGCCACATTTACTGCTATCGCAGAGCAGGTGGTGGCCAGTGCCACTCGAAATGAAAAGTGATTCCACCCTACACTGTTATTCTGTGGTGCTCTGAAAGTTGCTGCCGTGGGCGTTTTCCCCGGGTTTTGAAGCGCCTTCTGGCGCCTGTCCAGAAGGCGCCTTAAGGCGTTTCACCACGAGGCGCCTTAGGCGCTCTTTGTTGAGACACCTTTGGCCCAGACCAAGTCCCCGGGGTCCCTATGGGAGCAGAACAAGGTGTTTGCTGCCCATACACCTTTGTGCATGCAAATGCATACGAATGCATCAACACTGCATTAGCAAGGTGCTTGGTGCCCAAACACCTTGTCCTGCTCTCATAGGAACTCCGGGGACTTGGTCTGGGTCAAAGGTGTCTCAACAAAGAGCGCCTAAGGCGCCTCGTGGTGAAACGCCTTAAGGCGCTACAAAGCCTATGGCAGCCTTAGGCAGCAACTTTCAGAGCACCCCAGAATAACAGTGTATCGACACTTTAAATTCATATACTCAAAAACAATGCAAGTCCTCACACTGAGCCCGTTGGTCTCGGTTCACTACTCTGCACTAACTCTCCATTCATCTATCAGACAGACAACGAATAGGATAGCGCAAAACACTAATGTAAAAGGTCGAAAGGGGCCCTAAGCAAAGTGGGTCAAACCATAAACACGAACCAAGTGTTTGATCTCACGACCAGTGTGCGGATAACCTGCCGCGATCTTCTTGCCGTTTTGCACGATAGTACCGTCTCTACCCACCGTCTCCAGCTACTTCATGTACATTTGCTGGACCACTGCTAAATTTGCTTAACACGTTATTTTGCAGAGTGGCTGGAGTCACTAGCTGTCTTCTCATCAGAACAAACTGGAGGGATTAAGTTTGCTGGTAGTACATTAAATTGGACCTATCGAAGATTGAGTGCAAGACATATTTGGCATGTGACATTTGCATTGTTGCTTGTATCGCAGAATGGGTCATTCCGAGACTGTAAAGAATTCGGTGACAGTCATTTCCGGGCGGTTACAGGACCCGTAACACCCACGGTCGTGGCCGATCCAAGTCCGCGCACTAAATATGCTAATGTAATTTGATTGTTCCACTTACTCAAGTGGGGTTGAAAAACTTTGTCTGTGTGCGTCTGTCTGCGTGTTCGCACTACTCCTCCTAAACGGCTTGGCCGATCTGGCTGAGATTTTGCAGGGTGGTCATATATGTCCTTGGCTCACCACACGCAAAAATGCAGCTTTCTCTTCAACGGTTTCAGTCGTACCAACCGAAAAACACTTTTAAAAAACGGCAGGAAAATGGTCTTTTCTAGGTCAACAGGATTATATGTCGAGTTGTATATCGTTTCCTATGTTTTTGGGGATCCTGATACCAAAAATGACACCTGACGTCATGTTTGGAATCAGCACCCTCGAAACGCAGACTCCTGAGTACACAGTAGTAGCCCGCCGAGTGGGAATGGGGCCATGGGTTCGATACCCGACTTCTGCGAAGGGTGGCAGCCTGGCCTAACATGGATAGGACTCCTCCGTCGCACTGGGGGAACTACTAGGAGTACCATGCCTGGTAAGGAAGGGGGCCGGTTCGCCAGTTCTCTTTGGCAGAAATTTTCTTCATCATGTTTTTTTTTTATTTCTGTTACACTGAATAAATTTTTGTGTTTAAGTGTGCAAGAGAATTCTGCGTCGAACAAAAAGAGGCACAAATATTTAAGGGGGAAGGAGGTCGGACGAATATCGGCAGGTCGGACAAAAAGAGGTCGTACAGACGATACATCGTCTGTACGACGTGTACGACGTCTGTACGCCCCCGCTGTACCCTCTACATCTAAGTAGACACAAAGGGGGGTACAGTGGACTCTGCTGACTTGAGAACAGTGGTTACTGTACCTTGGGCGGAGGCGGAGGAGCTGCGCGGCGGTCAGACGGCGCAGAATCCATGCCCTCAAACAATATCCGTTGATCTCAGCTGAAGGTGCACACTGCAAATCCAAGTGTAGGACAGGTCGACACTTGTAGGCGTCGACCAGTTTGTCCTGCGCTTGCAAGTGTCGACCAGTTTTGTCCGACGCTTTAAAGTGTCGACCACACAGTGTCCGACGCTTTGAAGCGTCGACCACACAGTGTCCGACGCTTTGAAGTGTCGACCACAGCATATCCTACGGCAAACTAGGTGTAGTTTGCCGTAGGACATGCTGTGGTCGACACTTCAAAGCGTCGGACAAACTGGTCGACACTTGCAAGCGTAGGACAAAGTGGTCGACGCCTACAAGTGTCGACCTGTCCTACACTTAGATTTGCAGTGCACTAAAATCCATCTCTCTCTCATTTTGAACTGCATTATAAATAAAATTTCAGGGATGAAAAGGCCAAAAGCGATGTTCCTCGTTAACCCACCTCAAGCATTCATTTTGGCTAACCAATTCCCGTATTGATCTTCAAGTTAATAGCATAAAAAAACAACTTTGAAGTGATTTTTGGGTGTTCAGAGATGGGCAACACTATCGTTGTAAAATGGGTTCATTTTTCTGTGCCACTACTCAGGGATATAAAGTGCTACACAGAAACCACGTGTTCCACACCAAACCATGGCCAAATACTTTTATTGCAGTCAGCACTTAAAATGTGCAATTAGGGTGGAAACCTGTAAAACCCCAATAAAGCTTTGACTCTGTCGGCATTAAAATTTACATAGCAATCAGAGCGCACGGGCCTCCATTTTCATTTTCCAAGTCAAGACGGTCTAGAATGTGTATCACTCCAAAAGAGCATGTATACATTGGAAACTGAACAACAAGTGAGGTCAGCACTGAAATGCAGTGAACAGGATCAATGCTTTGTACTTGTACTCACAGCTTAGCGATGGATGTGGCTCATTGGCTGGCGCAAAACCAATGTGGAGAGTACTGAAATGGTGGTCTCCTTTTCACGATGCAGCTGGAGCACAAACCAAACTGTCTTCTTTTCTTTGTCCTTGCTGGTTGAATTTTTTTCGATCACTCACACTTTCACATCTGAGCTCATCTACAATGGTGTTTTTACTTTGCTGAAACAGGAGGGCGAAAAGAGCACAATGATTGCAACCTTTTCGTGAAAACACTTTGACTTCATGTTCACTTCCCGATAGAATTCTTCTCCGTCGACGAACACCACCACATTACTTCGTTTTACTTGGATTCCCAAAGTTCGTGACAGTCCACAAACATAACCTCCAATTATTAATCATCAGACACGGTTTCATGTCCAAAAGATAATACTTCTACAGATTTCAATTTGTCTGGCTACATTGCACTAGTTCTCAATTCCTCTATCACCCAAACATAAAGTGTAGACAGAGAACACGATACTGCAAAACACTCAAAAAGGTCACAGTCCCAACCTAAACAGATCCGAATACAAACTCGAACAGATTATTTGCACTCACGATCATTGTGCGGATAACCAGCTGCCAGCTTCTTGCCGCTTTGCACGATACCGTCTCTACCTACTGTCTCCATCTACTTCTTGCACCGCTAAATTTATCATACGCGTTTGTGTATTCTGTACTGCTTGTTGCGGCTGTGGCTGTTCTGGTTTGTTCCTGGACTCAACATGATCATGACTTGGTGCGATTCTCTCTTAATTCTGTTTTCCTCCCGGTCCGGTAATTTATAACAGTTTAAATTAATAATTTATTTGTGCTTCACTCGCTACAGCCTCCAGCAACCATGTTATCCGCTCTCCTCGGTACAGCTGCGAGAAATGTGGGATTACGATAATCGTTGTGGAAGTGAAATCATGGGGGTGCCTCTTCGTGTATGTTCGAGCGTGGAATCTGGAGAAGCAGGAGGTAACGTTTAACTTGTGACTTTCTTTGTTGCAAGGTGTGAAAGGTTGGGATATTCTTACGCGCCATTTTTGTTTTTCAACTTAACAGATGGAGCTGGAGTCACCTCTGAAGAGTTTCAGCAAATGAAGCATACTGTGAAATCAATGTGGCAGAAGGCGTCAACTTTGTTGGAAGTCTTTGTGGATGAGAACCAGCCTGTCCTTGGGTATCGCTTGCGTGTCAAGTGTTCATTACCAATCAGTGTTAAATTTGCGGAATGTGATCGAGTTCTTCTTGGGTGGTCAGCTACAGCTCCTGAAGATGATGCAAGTCCATGTTCACATCTCTACAGAAGAAGTCCAATGAAGAAACAAGGCTACCTGGGTGGCCCACTATCTTATTTAAATTGGGGTGGAAAGAAGTCAAATGCTACAGTAATCAGGTCATATAAGGGCCCAGAGTCATACTTTGTCTTTCTCCAGTCAGGACGCCTGAAACCTGGCATTGAGCTGTTGTGGGACTATGGCAGTAAACCAAGTTTGCCTGATTATGGAAAGTGGTTTTTTGAAGATGTGGTAAGTTCGATTTTTTCTACCATTAGAATTTATACGTTAAATTGTGTGCGTCCAATTTTTTTAAAACCGTTTTTATGTTCTTTCTTTGATTTTAGTGCTGTAATATCATGCAAAATCAAAGACCGTTGAGGCCAATGAAAATACCAATTAATTTGGAATATATGAACAAGGAGTGCTGCGTCCTTTGTGGAAAATATTTCAGTGTATCTAAAGGGGGTCGCATTCAAAGGAAGCCCCATTTTATTGACTCCCATGCAGATTATCTTGGAACCGATTGGGATGGTGTTGGTACATATGATGGAGAATTTCCCGAAGTGGATGGAAAACGTGTTCTCATACAGGCAGACACTTTAAATAGTTTTATTTCTGAACTGATCAAGCTAAAGTGGAAAGTCATTCCAGCTTGCAACATTCTGAGTACCACGTAAGATACACAACTATCGTTGTGAATTATCAAATTTCATATATTGAAAATTATATCATAGTGTCTAAAATATGACCCATTTTTTCTGTGTTAAGGGAGAGAAAAAAATCAATGAAGAAAATGTCGCTATTGAAAAATAGATACAGAATGTTGCGGAAGCATGGAATTCTTCAAACTCGGGGAACATCAGAAGCTCTAGTCTTAGAGCACTTCGAACCTATTGTTCCATCAAAGTGGTCTGCTCTCCGATGGAAAACAGGCACTCAACCACAGAGAGGCCATTATGGTTTGCCTTGCGATCAAAAAGAAGAACTCACAAAGCAAATAAAAGAAAATGTACAACAGTACATTATTGAAATATTAGGACATGATAATGATTCAGATTCATCTTAAAATTTCTGTGTGACAGAATTAACTGGATGGACAGTTACATATCCAAAGTTTTTAATAAATTTATTTATGTTCAAGTTACTTGAGATACCTACAAGAACATACATTTTACGAAACTAATACTCATCATGCTCCTTTTATTGCTAAATACGTCTTGATTTTTCTTCTATTTTGATTTTCTGTTTTTGTATCTATAGGTGTAATATCGCCTGTTGCATTGTTCCTGATAACACTGCATTTGTGTTTGTGTTCCTTTAACCTTCCTTTCCAAAAAATTGGACCCTCTTTTGGGTAAATGTAACAGGTTCACTAAATACTTTATTTTTGTGATAGTTCCAATACCCTTTTTAAACACCTGTAATAGTTATTAAACACAATCAGTTAGTAAGTTTAGTCTGATTCTCTTTTTCTCCCCAGCTCCTGCAAACCTTATAGAAAATCGAGGAATGACTGTACTTCTTGCTGATCTGCACAAATCCTCAACCACCGCAATTATTTGGTTGTGAAAGGAGGCTGAATGAGACTTGTGTCCCTTCTTTAAAAGAAATATGGACAACATTATTGTTATCAATTGTAATTATTTATTATATAGCACTAAAGCAAGTACTGAAACACCGAACAATTTGTTTTTCGAAGAATTGATGAACCTTTTTGAAAGGGTCAAAACTGTTTCAAGACACACTGGCTTTAAAAATGTAACTTGTTTAAGATTTCAGTGTGACAGCTCCTCAAGTAACGCCAGCAAATCAGGAAAATATCAGGAGACACAACAACAACAACAACAAAAGAGTCGGTCATGACAAGATTTTTGTTTTAAGTAATGGTGTCAACAAAGTTTAATAATGAACGTATTATCTATCAGTGTTATTAACTCCTCTGAACAAAGCCACTGATAGAGACAATGTAAGAACACAGGCTTCAAGTTTCCTCCAGCGAAATTGCAAGTTAAGCTGCTGATAAATCTTAGACCATGACAAAGCTTTACGTAGGAATGTCAGTGCAGTGGGGGGAGCAAGGGACTGCAGCAGTAAGTAATTCCAAATTTGGTTGCAAATGATTATTAATAGAAAGGCACGCAAATAAACTTGCTTCTCACAAGTTCAAACAATAATACCATTAAAAATGACCTTTGAAACACTTCAGAAAACTGTAGAGAAGGTTTATTTATTTTCAAACATAGGGATTTTAGTCATGCACAAAGGCTTGGCTTTCAAACACTTTTTCAAGGCTTGGTCAAACATAAGACACATCAATAACAAATTAGAAAAGAGTAGGGTCTCAAGAGCAGAAACATTTCCCACAGAATATACAAGTACCGTGAATGTTGCTTAAAACAGTTATGCATCTTTTGAACATAAGATGGCCACATGGCAATGCACAATTTGCTCGTTCGGATAATCAGTTCTTGCACATCATTCCTGTGGACGAACAGAAATATTGATGAGAAATAAGAGTACCATTTCGCAAAATGATTTCCCACTTCATACATGCCTTGAGGCGGCAGCTGCTGACTCGTCATATTGTTTGAAATATTCACACAGGTACCAGTCTGGTGCACACAAACACATAGCAAATGCCTCATCCTGCAACACAAATCACACACATATAAGAAAACAAATCAGAAGTGGTATCCTTACATTAGAAAAAAAAATTGACATATTTTACAAACTAGATCAAAAAATTTGGTTCTTCATTCATAATTAACAAGTTGCATGAAGATCTCTCATTCATTGTGGAAAGCAAGGCAAGTCAAATGCCTACATCTGACAAAAAAATGTGCATAACATGCAGTAGGTGGGTGCACACACTCTATGCACTCATTCCACTCTCACACTTACATCTTACTGTTAGGGTGGAACAAAACAAGAACAAAAAACATTCTGTCATAGAATTACTTAAACTCCAGTTACTTCAGTACCTTACCTTGCTTTGTGTGAAGCTGCTCATGCATTGTCTTTGATACCCAATTTTTAGATAAATATAAAAGGGGTTCAGCTGGCTTTTTCATCACTTTACAACATAAGAGACCAATGCAGTTTGATGTAAATCATTGCCACTTTCTGTGGGCTTCCCTATTCCATTAATGATTGGAAATTAAAATTGACATTTGCGTTGCGGCTTTATAGAAGCATATCAGCTTTTACCTATGAAAAAAGGGAAAAATGGAATGCCATTCCTTATCCTTTCTCATGACAATGAACAAGTCAAGCATTCTCTTATGTGCTCTCTTCAGAAAACATTGGTGGCTACAGTAATACTCAATTGGACATTCCTCTTTTGGCAGTTTTCTAAGAACTGTCATCTGAAAAGCAATAAAGACTTCTTAAAAATTGAATGAAATAGAACTTGCATTGGCAGCCAAGTGATGCTAAATATCAACTTACTTGATGGAGATATGCTGAAGATAAGTTTTCAGGGGAAGAAAGGCAGCTGGTTTCATTTGCCAGGTTAAAAACATTTTCGGCTATTTCATATTTTCACCCCAATCCTTTGATGAACAGCAATAAATAACAGGTGAGGTTTAAAATCCTATCTGTTAATAAAAAAGAAATTAACTAAGGGGCACAAGAATGACTTTTATTACAAAATAAAACAGCTTATTTGACATTACCTTGAAACGAACACTCTTAAATTTTCCTGTTTTCTGTCTGGTCTATGCCTGGTTGGCCACTACTACGGATTTGTGATTGTGCTTCTCTCAACATCTGCAACTTGGCTTAACGAGCGTCAGTATCTGCTCATATAATACCTATTTTATCATAATGAGATACCTGTAGAGGACGTGAGCTCACCAGAAGTACAGTGGGATCTTCATCTAAAAGGACAAGGAAATATTCCACATAAGATATATCATAAATTTGTAAGTTGACTTGTGTTACTCATACCATTAGAAATTTCACGGCAACTGATCTCAAACATTTTTTACCCTGAAAAATGGTACCGCCAAAAGTCAGCAACCTACACCCAAATTTACCTCTCTTCCTCATTCCTAAGGCTGTATGTCTGTGAAAATAAAAGTACAGGAATTACATACATAACAAATAACATCCAACAGACATAAATTTACAAAGTAACAACTACCTACAAAGTAAAAACTTTGGTACAATGCATTTGCACATTTGTAACAACACTTATTAGTCTCTATTTCTTTACACCATTTTTCAGAATAGAGAATAAATAAAATTTGCAACTCTCTACTGAAATGTATACACTGTCCAAGAAAAGGTTCAATGTAGTTTTGATAAAAGAAACAGAATCAATCCTTGGAAGGAAAAGCGGCATGGTTAATCAGCGTTTATTCTCACAAGCCAAATGAAAACAGACCATGAAAACCCGAATCCATCAAAACATAGCAGATACCATGCAATAAGTATTCAATGTTAAACTTTTAAAAACACCTTTTCCAGGAAGGCTGTCAGGGGGATGGATGTACCACGTCATTTCTAAACATATACACAGGATTTGATTCTATGATGTATCATTAAAATCATACTTTTTTAAGTAACTTTAATTAAGAAAGGAAACGAACCACTACTCATGAAATACTGGTGGATCCAAATGCGAATCGGTGAACAAATTAAGTTGCCATTAAAACAAGGTAGGTGTACGCCAGACCATGTCTTGTCGTAACAGGCTTAGCGATGTTGTTAAAGTTCTGCCACTACATGCCTGCTGTGGGCCTGCGGTGCTAGCGTGCCTGTGGCAGGGCTTAGACTTGCCTCCTAAGGTCAATATAAGCGGAATTTTTTTTGAGACGAAATGGATTCCTATATTGACCTATAGCACGCATCAGACTATATGCCTGTCTTCCCATACCACTACTTAATATTAAAATAAGGACCCCCTTGGATTTGATGTCGTATGATACATTTTGGGATCAGAAGTTAATTTTCGATTAAAAGCTTTCACATTTTTCAAAATAGCAGTATACCTCCGTCGTAAAACAGATATGCAATGGGCGATTGAGCTTTTGTGATGTACATGCACATGATGAATAAGGAGACTCAAACCTTGACCTGTAACACCATATTTAAATGCAACAGAGCATTTTGGGCATTGTAACAGCACACCAAAGTTTTTATAAAACTCTTGTGCCAACATTCTGCGCTTAGGTCTCTTGAGGCTTGTTAGCACTGGACACTGTTTTGACAATTTTGGCTTCGTCTGTTCCTCAGCAGGTACCCTAACGAAATTTATTCCAGATGTGCTTTCAGACGACTTACTAACAATCATGCTATGGTCTCTCAAGTTACACATCCCACTCCCATCAGGAAATATGCCTTCTGCGAGCAATGGCTCCTCCTTGATAGTAATCTGCAAACCAAAGAAACATAATAATAGACAATGTGTGAAAATTGGGCAGAATAAAACAAATTCAATTAACTGATAGCGTTCACAATTAGGGCTTACCTCACTTTCTGAAAAAGACTTGTTGTGTCTGCATTGATGAAGATGGGAAATAAGATCTTGCAAATAGGCAGAGAATTTGTTGGTTACGTGGTGGTATCTTAGTTGTCCGTCCATAACACCTGACACATTACTTGAATTTGTTTCCGAACCCATGAAGCTGTTCTCCTGAGCATCACTTTATAAAAACAAAGGGGGTATATGAACAGTGTGCAAAGAATCATAAGGTCCAAAAATTATCATCAAACAGACACCGACCACTTAGGATATATGATGAAAGTTTCAGGGGTTATGGTCTCATTAACTTTGGCATTTGGTGACAACCAAATAGATGTGAAAATACCACCAGGCTTCACAATCATCTGACAAAAGGGAACGAACTTTATTGCACAATATTCATTAGATGCATTCAAATCATGCATTAAAGAGAAAGGCCAACCTACTATATTCAAAGTGGCATCCAATTGGGGGCCCGGCTGAACATGCTCAAGACTTGAATGTTCATTTACTTGATTTGTTAATGTCACACTCAACTTTGATGGAATGAGGTTATGAAGCTGGGCAACATATTCAAAGATACCTTGAAATTCCTCATGCATCAGAAACCTGCAAACAAGTAAGGAACAGGAGGAAATACAGAGAGTAAACACAGCACATGTTTCAATAACAAAATCTTGGTCACAGAAAGTTCTTACCATTTATTAGACAAGGAAACCCTGTCCAAATCGGAAAGCAGTGTATTATCATTTGGAAACATTAACCATTCCACTTTTGATGCCTCTTTTGTTAAATTTACATATGGCACGGCTACACCTCTATCAATAACAGATATTTTCTCTGCAGCTGTCTGCACTCTCTCAAATGCTGTAGTGTCACAAATGTAGAGAGATATTCTCTCATTGCCCCAAATCCTACCATCAAGCCAAGTGCAGGTTACTTTGGGTTCGCAAGAAAGGTTGGAATCAGTGACAAAATGATATTGTCCATGGTGCCTGATGGATTTACAAAATGCATTCACTGCAGCCTTCAGTAAATTTCGATCCATTATTTTGCAACAAAACCTGTTCGGTCTTCATTACTTGCCCACCAAAATCAGCCTGAAATACATGAAAACCAAATTAAAAAGTTGACAGAACATAAAGGGACGTAACACAAGCAGAATGAAAACATGCAGTCTATTGTAACAAAGTATGGATGGAGTGAGCAACAACATTAAAGGAGCCATTATGGAAGAATAAAAGAAATAAATAAAAAAAATAGAGAGGTCGCAAGAGAACTGAAACACAGTTTTCAGAGCAAATGACAAATAATCCATTTTAAGTGCCGTTTTAGTGTACGTGCGGAAGGTTAAGGGGTCGGCTGCTTCAATGTTTCTGACGCTATTGAGCTTCAACCAACTTACTCATAATCAGGTATGTCGGTCCCCTAGTACTTACGTCTTGTGTGACAGTTCGCTGATCCACTTATGAAGCTGAAGGCAAAAGAAAATTAAAAAAACATCGAACCACATAGCCCTGCTCTGTCTCTACTCGGATCGTTGGCTGGCTGGTAGTTGAGGTAACGTAATAGAGAAAAAATGCACTTTTATTTACTGCCTGGGTTGCACTACGACACATCTTGCAGGCATTATTTTCAAATTCTCTTTTAACACTGCATTTTATTTGAAACCATACTATGTGATTGATACATTACGAGTTGTTTGAAGGTGTTGCTTTTGAATTGTGACGAGTATGTGGAAGGTTGGATATCCTGAAACCGTATGAGAAATTCATGCGTGTGGTCTTTGGTCTCCGGCTACTTTTCCGGTCTCTGACTACTTTCGACTTTGGTGGACTTCGGCTTATCTTTGTTAAAGCTGCTACACAATGATGTTCCTATCCAAGGACTCCCATGGATGTGACATGGTTAATGTTACGAAGGAACAATTGGAGGATTTTCCAGCTTTAATCAAAATTTTACGTGATAGGGGTTATGGTGCGCGCACTGGTGTCTTGAAGGTATTACTGCAGCTTAGTGATTTGTGTCTTTACGTGCAATCTCGGCTCGTCTACAATGGCAGTAGGGGTTGTGAGTAAGATAGTTGCATTAGAGAGTAAAGGAGTTGTATAGTAGCAACGTGAGAATAAACTTCAAAGAGGTTAGGTGCGGGTGTTCTCTTTACCTAAAACGCAGAAGTCTTTATTTTTCTTACAGGGATCTCCGCTATTTTCTTGAACTGGTCTCTGTACCTCTAATGTGAGTGATGTAGGCTCGTTGAAATTGGATGACATGCAGCAAACATCCTGGAACTATCAAGTTTCAGTTGTTAAGTGTGAATTTATGTTGTCAGGATGTTGAAAATTTATGTAATTTCTATGGGATAAAATTTGACCTTTTTAAAAACCTAACTTTTAAAAAGAATTTCCTTTAAAATGTGCAGCAAATCAAGGTGCTCTGCATGGGGTATTTAGGATATTGACTGTAGTCAAGTTCATATAAATATTTGGAAAACCATCAAAGCTCACTTGACGCACCTTCTTTTTTTCCGAAAATTTTCGGTAACAAATCATTGTTGGATTAATTTACATACAATATGCAGAGCATCTTCCTGCACAGTCGGAAGAGAAGTTTGAATTCATGTATCAACAAATGTAGGGAAGGGCTGCCAAATTATATCCCGCTGAAGTCACTTTTATGGGTGTTGAACCTTTTGGAGGTTTGAGACTCAGGTTTATGACCAGATCAAAGGTTATTAGCTGCATCCAATTTGAAGAAGCGCACATCACGCACTCTTGAAGTACTGACACCAGTTCAAGAAAAGAACGGAGAGCCCTTAACAGTTCTTTCCGTAGTTTTTTTCTCATAGTGAGGGATTGAACCAAATCTAATCCATAGTTCACACTCCTTCATCCACCCACTGATTCAGTGATTATCTTTCCATTGTATAACTACACCAATATCTATTACTAAATGCTTTATCCTCATCTTATTACTCGTCTCTGAACTGCGGCAGCGGAGCACCCGCGATCCTGCTTTGCCCTACCGGCGCTGAGTGAGTTGGCTTGCCTACCTGCACGGCGCGACGTGCACTTGGGCTGGTGGCGTCGCCTGCCGCTGTGTGCAGAGACATCGTTGCGTCGCTCCACGGGCGCGTGCGTTGTCACATCGGTCTTAAACTTTCCGGCCTTCGAAATGAGGGCCATGCTGAGCGAAGAGATGTGGTTAGGGTTGATGCCCGCCCCCATTCAGTGATGCGCTGGAAGGGGATGAAGTTAGGGGTGGTTTTCACTGGAAATGGCGATGGTTTTGCTCTGGAAGGCGAACGGTTTGAACCCTAGGATCGTTTTAGCCATGTCCTTTTTACCCATACCGCTCTTCAGTGGGCTTCCAACCCCTCCAGGGGCGTGCGGGTGCGCTAGGGGGTGACCACCCTTACTGCAGTGGTTGCGATCGTCCGGCACCAAATTCCTCAATTGAAATGCCTTCCTGGACACAAGAGAGGACCCCCCCCCCCCAGTGTTTTTTTCGAATTTCTCTGAAACCGAAAAGGCCTGCGACGGCCGACGTTTAAAACGGGGTGGGGCCTGCCGGGGGATGGTTTGGCCGGGGGCTGTCGTGACCGGCTTCCGTGGCCTCGGAAATGTTTGGGGAGTGCTGTCGTGTCCGACAACCGCCCGCAGAGTGCGCGTGTGTAGTGACACTTGTTCGAGGTATCGGTAGGTCGAACATGTATGATGTGTGTGTGTTGTTAACGTGTTGAAACCATTGAACCGTTGTTTAATAAAGGTGTGACTCTCTTATGTCCGTCCAAACCTTTTTCCCAATGTTTTAATTAGAGAACAATCCAAAGAGAAGCCAATTAATCGTCGGTCCCTGAGCAGATCAAGTGCCCGGCCCCGTAGGAACAATTGGAAGTGATGGTGCCATTGTCACTCATTCGCGGTTCAGGCCCATAGCGACCAAGCCAGATCGGTACCTGGCAGTCAGATGTACCAGGCTGGTGGAGCGGCGCAGCAGCGCCGGTCCGTGCCACGAGGTCCACAGTGCAGGGCGCAAGGAGCGAAAGCAAGAGGTCCACCGCAGGGAGGCCGGCCAGCGCTCAGGGGCAACACGGAGCAGAGGGGTGGGTCATCGCAGAAGGGCGGGCCGGCCCTGCAGAGTGGGGCACAGGGTGGCCCTGGAAAAAGTTGTAAGTGGCAAGAGGCGCACGCAAATCAGCACATTGTATTTAGTAGCTTCTTAAAGTCCCGAAGAATTTTATACCCAGGGGGAGCGCAGCAGCAGAGCGGGACACGTGGCTGGGCTCCGCAGCAGCGCAGGAGCAGCGATGCTACGGGGCGGACACCTGGCCAAGTACTTCCCCCCATCATTAAGACGGCGAGGGAACAGCGTCGGCAGCTAGAAGAAGCTCGGCGCATCTCGGATGCACTCCGGGACATAGCCGTACGGGGCAAAATTGTGAGTAAACGGTCATGATGTAACTATATCACAGTTGATAACAAGGTAGGTGTAGGCCAGACCGTGTCTTGTCGTAACAGGCTTCGCGATGCTCTGCCAGTTTCGCCAATCCACGCCTGGCGTTTACACCCACCTTGGGCTGCGGCGCTGACGTGCCTTCGGCAGGCCCTTTGGTTCACCGCCAATGGGGCGCTACACGATTATCCAGTTTAAAGTTTACGAAGGACAGAACTTATTTCAATTTAATGCTGGGGGGCTCCGCCCCCCCCCAGACCCCCCTCAATGAAAAAGGTCAGAATTGTAAGGAATATGTTAGCAAAAAGACAATATTTCTTTTGGTTCTTTTTTTCTGGGGGGCTCTGCCCCTATATACGAAATGATGCAAAGATAGCGCGTTACGGAGCGGCCCCAGTGACTTACAACTGTTTGTCCCGGACTGACAGACTTGCGCGCTTACGCTCCCACCGCTCAGAGTTGCAAGCCTATCGATAGGGACCGCCGTTTTCCTTGCGGGCAATCTTGAGTTACAAATAACGTTTTGGTCATGTATTTGACGGAAGAAACATCTTCTGCATGCCATAGCGGCTTAGAGGCTACAGAAGAAGGCAGATACCTTCTGTAACACTTTGCCTTCACCCGGTCTGCCCGGCGCCGCGTCGGAGTTAGGCATGCCCGTTACTTAGCTCGCTTCTGCGGGCTAGCCTAACCGCTGGCGTCCCGTTTGGTCGCGCGGCGTGCTGCGTCGTGCCTCAGCATTTGCCCACTTCGATATCAGTTGCCCGTGCGCTGCTGCACCAGCGGGTCCCAGCAGGTACCAGGGGGGACATACGGAGCCACAAGGCGCACCGGCGCCGTTGTATCACCGATCCCATAAGTACTGGCCACGTCCACCGTTGCCACGACTGCCAGCATACCACCACGTCCCCAGTCGGGACGCATGTCCACTGCTGCGGGAAGTCCTGTTCAGGATAGGGCAGCTGCCTGGCGCCATAACATGGCCGCGGGCGTGAGACAGGCAGGGCAGCGGCATGGCAGACAGGGTGCTGGGTATGTTGATGGCAGCAAGGGGCACGCGTTCGCTCCTCGGCTCCTTCTCCTGCTGCTGTCAGCAGCTATGAAGCACTCACCCACAGTTTCGTCACGCGCCGCAGCCACAGATCTCTCGGTTTAGCGTCATAACAGTGCCGTTATGGCAGGCATTTATGGCAGACCTCCGGTGCGTCATGTTTCTGCAGACGTGTGACGCCCGTGCACGTGTTGCGGCCTCAAGTACCGTCTCTGTCGTGCCGCCGCCAAGTCACTCAAAGCCGCTGGCTGCAGCTCCGGTCGAGGCATTCCTCGGTATACCACGCCTTCACCAGCCCAGAGCAGCAATAAGTTAGAAAAGCAATGAAATTGTCATGTCTTAGCGCAGGGGTCTCAGACTGGCGAGCGAGCGCGGGCCGCACCGACAAGAAAGAGAGAGATGGAAGATCGGGAGAGTAGGCTGGGGAGGTGTGAAATCAGCGCCGGCTGTGCACCGCTCGGACACTACTCGTCGAAACGAAGCGAGCACATCGTCCAGCTCTGTCGCTCGCACTGACTCTTATGGGACATACAAGGATAGACGCCAGTGGGCGACAGACCGGACTCGAACCAGTGGTCCGGCGGCGCCGATCGCGCCGACCCAGCGGTCAGCTGCGCCAGCTCGCTGTCAATCCTTGTCCCTCCCATCAAACCGAGGGAGTGCGAGAGAGACAGCCTCACAACCGGCCGGTTGACACGTTTGACTGCAGGGAGACGAGCCAGCCGCCACCGCCGGTCCGGCCTGGACGTCTGTCTCGCCTATCTTTTCTATATTGCGGCCCGAGAAGTGCCTGAGTGGCCCGCGGGCCGCGTGTCTGCGACTCCTGTAGCGGCAGAAGTTTCAGTCGAAGCCTTCAGTTAGATGAGCTTCCCATAGATGGCCCCCCTCATCCAGCGCTCATTAGTTTCCGACTTAAGGATGTTTTTGTTGATTTATGTTGAAATGTTACTCCCCCCCCTCTCAAATACTCAAAATTTCCGCATGCTTATGCTTCTGGAAATGCAATCAGAAATTACTTGCCAGTTTTTCGATTACCGAACCAAACATAAATTTTACAGCCAGTGTTTTCTGTTCACCAGCTGGAGCAGACCGCAAGTGAAGTGGCAGGTGCAGCACGCAGCATCATGACAGAAGCAAGGCAGCTGCACCAAAGCATGCTCGTTTTGGTGAAGGACATGGCAGCTATTTCTACCTTTACACCTCACAACGACCTTAAATGGAAGTAATGTTCGATTTCTGAGATCTCAGTGTTCTGGAGTTTCCACAAGAAATGCTTGACAGAAAATGAATTTCATATATCGTTCAATGTTCATTTCCTCATGCAAGTTAGCACCTTTAACAGCATAGATAGTTCTACAAAAAGTAAATACATTTTCACACAGCAAGTATGCCTCGAAACAAAACGAATTTCTTCAATGCAACACCACAGTGAAAAGATGAGAGCAACAAATCAGTCTTGTTAGTATTTAGGCGACAACATAGCAAGTGGGTGGGATAAGCAAGTGCAGATCAAATTGATAGACACATTTGCCAGGACTAGGATTAATCAGGTCTAGCATAAAAACACTGAGGAGGAACCTAACAACTTATACTTATAATTGGAAACACATGCCAAATAGAAATGTCAAGTTTTTGGAAGTGAAATTAGTACTAATTTCCCCATGACACAAAGAGGCAATACATTGTGACTTTCAACAGGTCTGAAACACAAAAGTAGAAGTTCAACGTTACAGAAAATGTTTAAAAAATCTGTAAAATTCAAAATTAGGACAAAACTTGATACTTAAATATTTGACCATATGAGAAGTAACCGACTATCAAAACAATTAAACATATAGAGCTTGAAGAGATGGTGATGCATCTGAGATGAAGTTCACAATGTTCATATTTCCCAGGTTGAAGCTATCTGTCAGATTCAATGTTCTGGCATCATTTCTCAAGGTCTTCAGTTGCTGAATTCTTCCAGCTGGCCCACATCAACGGATAAGAAATATGTGGTTGCACACATTCCACTCTCACACTTACATCTAACTGAAACACAGTGAGAGAAACCAAACTGTTAGGGTGGAACAAAACAAGAACAAAAAACAGTCTGCCATAGAATTACTTAAACTCTACTTACATCAGTACCTTACCTTACTTCTTGTGAAGCTGCTCAGGCATTGTCTTTGATACCCAATCTTTAGATAAATATAAAAGGGGCTCAACTGGCTTGTTCGTCACTTCACAACAAAATAGACCAATGCAGTTTGATGTCAATTATTGCCACTTCCTGTGGGCTTCCCCATTCCATTCACAATGGGAAAAAAAAATTGACATCTGTATTGTGGCTTTCTAAAAGCATATTAGCTGTCACAAGAATGGGGAAGGGTGATCAGTAATAAATAAAAGTGAAACAGTTGCAAGAAACAGTGATACTAAAATCAGGTCTGCTGCTGCATCTACTATAAGCTAACTTACCATCTTATTTTGGTATTAAAAGTGTCAGCTGATTGTCCTTTGGCAGCAACACATGTTGAAGACACAAGGTCCTAGGAGGATGGTTCTCTTGAGCTGAGACAGAGAAATAAACACATGTTATTAGTTTTTTTTTGGTTTTTTTTATAAAACATCAATATATTTCATTTTTAACAAGTAAATGAATAACAATTTAAATAAAAGAAAATAAATAAATAATAATCATCATCAGTAACTTTAGAGACTTGATTTAACATTACTTGACAACGGTTAAAATGGCTTCAGAGCTTGGAAGCTGGACGTCACATGATATATGCTCCTCTGCTCCAGGACAGCGGCGGCGAAGGAGGGCTTATTGCCACCGAAGTGGGTTCGGCCCCCCGTGCCCTGCGCCAGCCTGAAACAGAGAAAACATCATGTGAGCGTCAAGAATTTAAAACATTTAAAAGGGCGGCACATACCAAATAGAAGCTGAATGATAGAAAACATAGTGCACATTAAAACCTCAGTGATTAATAACAAGATTTAAAAACAGTTAAATAACAGGATAAAAGGCCAAAGAAAGAGATTACATAACTTTTGCGACTCGTCGCTGTGGCGCTACTCCATGCGCCGCCCAGCGGCGGTTCTCGGCAGACGACGCTCCGCGCCGATACTCCTCGCGCTGCTCCGCGCGGTGCTCGGTGTCGGCGCTCAGCATGTGACGATGCGCCGGCTCGGCGCGTGACGTCACCTCACACGATGAACTGCGCCAGCCCGCGCTGCAGCGCCGGCGGGCAGGCGTGGTGCGCTAACGCCAGGGACTTGGCCTTGATGATGTGGCGCGCGAAGGAGGCGGCGTCCGTCCTCGCCGCGGTGACCACCAGGTGGACGTGGTGCCCAGCGACCTACGCCGCCGCCGCGTGCCGGTCTGGATCGTCCGGCGCGAAGTCTGGCTGGAGTAGAGTCCTGGGCGTGGCCGTGCTGCCCAGCAGCCTGGTGAGGGTGGCCCGGGTCCAGCGCCATGCGTCCCGGACCGCGCTGCACCTGGCCAGGCGGTGCGCCAGAGTGTCCGGCGCAGCGCACCTGGGGCAGGTCCTCGACTCGGAGCGGCCGATGCGCTGGAGGCGGTGCCGCGTCGCTGGCAGGTCGTGCACGGCCTTCCACCAGGAGTCCTGGACGACCTCTGGGATGGCCTCGTTGTGGACGTTCGCCCATACGCGCTGCCACTGCACGTCAGGGGCCTTGGAGACGACCCTGGGCACCGGGGCGGGCGCCGCGTTGACCAGCTCAGCGTAGATGGCCCGGATGGCGGTGCGCGCGTCCACGTAAGGCTCCGGCGCGGCCACCTTCGTCCTGCAGGTGTGGAAGGCCTTGAAGTGGGACGCCGCCGGCCAGACTCGGCGCTGCAGCTCTCCGAGCGGGAACGCCCCGAGCAGCACCTGGAGCCACTCGCCGGCGAGGCTGTCCGGCGTGTCGACGAGCACACCCTGCCACCGGCCTGCGAACAAGGCCTGGCACTTCTTCTCGACGACGGGGATGCCCAAGCCGCCCTGGGCCCGCGGCGTGCAGGCGACGGCCATGCTGGTGGTGAACATCTGCCCCCTCCACAGGAACCTGGCAGCAGCCCGCACGACGTCGTTGGCCACGCCCTTGGAGAACGGCAGGACCTGCGCGACGTGCCAGAGCTTGGACAGGGCGTACATGGTGACATATCGAACGCGCTGCGTCAGCCCCAGCGCTCGCGTTGCGTTGGCCGCCAGCACGCCCCGCACGCCGGCCAGCACCGCCGCCCAGTTGTCCTTGGTGGTGGCCTTGACGTCCGCCTGGAACGTGACGCGCAGGACCTTCAGCTTGTCGACGTAGGGGAAGGCGACGGGCACCTCCCTGCCCCAGCCTCCAGCGGCCAGCACGCCGCACTTGTCCGGGTTGGCGAGGAGCCCCGACGTGGCCCCGTAGTCCTGCAGGACCTCCATGACGGCGGCCGCCTCGTCGTGGTCGCGGAGGACGAGGAAGACGTCGTCCGCGTACGCCGAGACCCGCATGCAGCTGTTGGCCAGGGCCAGGCCCTGCAGACGCTCCTTCAGGACGATGAGCAGCGGCGCCAGCACGATGGAGAAGTAGAGCATGGAGGCGGGGGAGCCCTGCCGCACCGACTTGCCGACCGCGAAGGACGCCGTCAGCTCGCCGTTGACGCGCAGCTGTGACGCGGCACCCGCGTAGAGCGACCTGAGCACATCCACAAAGTGCGCGCCCACGCCACGCCGGCACAGCACCTCGAACAGAAAGTCATGTCTCACACTGTCAAAGGCACTGGAGAAGTCGATGGACAGCACGGCGCCGGGCAGCTGCAGCGCGCCCAGGGCACTGAGGACGTCCCGGAGGTCGCAGAGCGCCCCGGCCATGGTGCGCTTGCCGCCGGGCCGCACTTGGTTGGGGTGCAGCAGGCGGTCCTGGAAGGCGGCCTGTCCAGGGTCCTTACGTCCACGTCCAACAGGGTGATCGGCCGGAGGTCCTTGGCAACGACGTGCTTGCGCTTCTTCGGGACCAGCGTGATGACGCCCCGCGACATGGCCGGCGGCACCCAGCGGCGCTCCCACATGGCGTTCATGACCTCGGTGAGGGCCTCGCCGACGACGCTCCACGCCGCGACGTCGAATTCGCCCTGGAGGCCGTCCGCACCCGGAGACTTGCGCCTCGGACACTGCTTGACGGCGGCATGCACCTCGTCCACAGTGAACGACCTGCACAGTACCTCGTTGTCGGCGTCGTCCAGGACCTTCGTGGCGGCGGCGAGGACGGGCGACTCCAGCCGCAGCCCGTCGGCCGGCGCCCTGAACTTGGCCTCGTACAGGGTGTGGAAGAGCTGCCGCACGTCCGCCGGGTCCGAAAGCACCTGGCCGTCCGCGTCCTGGATGTTCTTGATGTGCTGCTGCCGAGCGCGGCCAGCGGCACGTCCCACGTGCACTGCGGACACCGGCTCGTCCCTGACGACGTCGTCCAGCGCGGCGCGCGTCTTCATGCCTTCCAGCATGACCGCGTGCACGTGCAGGATCTCGGCCTTGGTCTCCTTGATCAGCTCGGCGTGGCCGGCGGGGCGCGGCGACGCGGTCACCAGTTCCTGCAGCAGCTCATACAAAAAGACAAGTTTGCTTCTACAGTCCCTTCGCCACTCCCTGGTGAAGCTGGCGGCGTGTCGGCGGATGGCGGGCTTGGCGTGCTGCAGCCACCACTGGATGACGTCGGCGTCGCCCCGCGCCGCACGCACCGCGCCCACTCGTCCTGCAGGCTCGGCAGATACGCAGGGTCCCTCAGAATCCTGCAGTCAAAGCGCCACGCTGACGGCGGCCTCGGCGGCCGCGGTGCGACCTCCCCGTCGAACGACACAATCACTGCACTGTGGTCACTAAACGCCACCGCCGCGGCGTCCACGGCGTGCACGGTGAGCTGCGGCGGTGCGTACACAAGGTCCAACCTGGCCAACATGGCCGCGGTGGCGAACGTGTGGCTCGGCTGGTGGGAAGCACGGGGCCACGCGTCCTCAAGTCCAACACCACGCACCAACTGGGCAAGCTCGGGGGACTTCATGGTGCTGCCCGTCGTGTCTCTGTCACTTAGCACACAGTTAAAGTCACCGCCGAGCACAGCCCGCGGCCCCGCGGCCGCAAGCAGCTGAGCGACGTCCTCGGCGAAGAAGTCGGCCCTCTCCCGCCGCCGCCTGGACCCTGCCGGCGCGTACACGCACACGTACGAACGGTTGCCTACCTTGGCGGCGCACCCCCGGCCGCTCGGCAGGGCCAGCAGCGGCGTCAGCTCCAGGTCGTCTCGGGCGAGGATGGCGGTGCCGCGGCGGGCCTCCCCGGTGCACACCATCGCTGCGTAGCCGGGCACGTCCAGGTGGGGAACGGCGACCTCCTGCAGCAGGGCGACGGTGACGTTCCTGTCCACCAGCAAGGTTCGCAGCGCCTCGAACTTCGCCGCTGACGTAGCTGCACAGAGATAAACGGTCAGAACATTATCCATGGCCGTGGCCATGGCCCTGGTCATTTTGAGGAGTGCGTGCTATTAGCACGTTTGCCCTTGCCCCCTCCCCGAGGTTGGAGAGAGTCCGCTTGAAGGCGCCCCCGGGCGGACGGCCCTGCTCAATGAGGCACAGCAAAAAGGAAGGATTATGCGACATGAATTACAGGTAACAATAAATTACAAAAGCCATTAGCTTTTTCAAAAATTCAACAAATTTGACTTAAGAGGGATTGGTTATGTTTGAAACTTCATGAAGGAAAGTTGCACTTACCTGAAGAGATTGCTGGAAGTCTCTCTTGTGACGGAAATTCAATGAACCACTCAGCCACGTGTACCACTCCAAACCCAAGGGTCGAAAGTCGAAAACTGGAGCTATGTTGTCGAGCTGCGACAAAAAGGAAATGGCTATCAGATGATGAAGTCAAGATCGGGTGTCAACTGCCTAGAGAGGGTCAGTTAATCTCACAGAGGTGCATATTCAAAGCCATTCCCACTTTGACAGTCACAAGACACGATAATAAAACTCCCCACAATAACAAAGGCTGCTTAACTGTTATATGACACAGATGAGAGTCGGTGCCAAAGCTTCACTAATTCTATCAGTTATAAAGTCAAAAAATTGCATAGACAAAATAATAATTATCATTAATTGTACAGCAAACAAAATAAAATCTGCCTTAAAAAAGAATGATCTAAGTACAGTTCTGGGAAGCAATGCTTTATGCTTTGAGTAGCAGTTTCATGTTATCTTTCACTGTCATTACCAGCAACTAGCTGTTAACCAAATACCTCAGCAACAAGTTGTGAGAAGAGGATCGTAAAAGACAGGAGACATTAATTTGATGTCACCTGGAGCATTGATGACGGCAGAGACTTCCCAGAAGGCCACAGCTGTAGCAGCAGGAAACATCTGAGATGACTCGAAGAAAATTGGAGGCCTCGTCCTAGAACAGAGTGAAATGAAGTGAGAACACATGAAAAAACAACACATTTCAGTCTGCTTTCTGTGATAATTTTAAGTTTCATCAAATTCAAGAAAATGTCATTGACATCAAAAGAGTAAATTTGGTACACAGAGGAATATTTAAAACGTAATAATTAAACTGAGAGAGATGGATGAAAATGGCATACAAGTAATGGCTAAGAGTAAAATTTGAGAAATTGGCATTCTGGTTTGATTGATCAAAAGGGTATAAATTCTTGTCAGTCACCTTCAATCAATCTTCTTTGGGGTGCAAAAAATAGGAGGACGGTGGTTGGCAATTCTTGCAGAGAAGCAAGAAGAAGCTGGAGACGGTTGATGGAGACACTCGTTGCAGGAGGAGAATGGAGTAGTGAAGACTGCTTCTTCCATTTCAGCGGGTGAAACTTGGGGCAGAGAGTCTTGTTGGAGACCCGTAACACAAATTAAAATAGTATCATTGGGGCAGGGAGAAGCCACATTTCTCAGATGGGATGTTATTGGAGTTGATGGAATCAACGTTACAGCCACAGGAAAGGTATGTTCAGCACATAAGGTAGCAACTATTGATAAAATTGATTAGAATATTTATGCATTTTGAAAGACTCAAAGTTCGAGGAGGGCAAAAAAGGTTCTCTCAACAGAAAACTTTACTTCGAAAGTGGAGGCAAGTACGACAAAAATTCCAACTGTCAGTTATAAAATACAAGAAGAACCATAAAATAATACACCGTGGAGAAAATAACTTGAGTCCTCTATTTCAAGATGCTTAATAACCAACAATATTCTCAGCGGATCACACTGAAAATTCTGGGCCTATTTTAAATGCAGATCGAGCAAACCACCTTTCACATCAGTCCAATCTTAAATCAAGGCAGACTCCCCAACAAGTATACAGCAAACCAAGGCTACAAACTTCATAAATAAGATAAATTGGCAGCATTAGGTAAATGCTGTAACACATTCAACAAGAAAGAACAGACTCCCCTGTAGTTTACAGACACACAACATCCTAGATCAGAAACCTGTCAAGTTATCCAACATGTCTGCTATGACAAAGAGACCTACACCCATCAGGTGATAAAGTCGAGGTGTGGTGTCCATTGCCTAGAGAGAGCAAGTTAATCTCACAGAGGTGTATATTTATATTATCACTGCCAATCCCACCTTACCAGTCTTCATAAGAAAAGTCCCCACAGAAACAAAGGGTGTTCAATGATAATATCACACAGATCAGAGTAAGTGACAGTTTCATAAATGATATTAAAAAAAGAGTCCAAAGACTACTTCATATATATAATGATATAAATTATTAATATGGACAGTATAGCAGAAAACAAAGGTCATTAAAAGAGAAAGGGGTAGTACAGTTCTGGGAGGCAATGCTCAGAGCCTATAGTAGCAGGTTGATGTTTTCTGTCACTGTTATTACTAGCAACCAGTTGTACACCAAACACTTCAAATAATGATTGGACTTTAAGTCCTCCTTCCAGTAACAAAGATTCTATTTTTTTAAAAGTTACACATATGGAGCATTTTGAGCCTATTTTGCAACAACTGGTGCATTGGAATGCAACTCACCTTGGCATGTGGACAGGAGACAGAGTGCCCAGGACTGCGGCGAAGCTCATGGCCGGAAGGTAGTCTTCAGAGATGCTGACAACGGGCATCCAGGTGAAGCTGCAATAAAGAGAGACACAATTCCAAAACACAGCAGCAACTTGCTCGGGACAGAGACTACAGCCTAGTCCCAGTATTGATACAGCAACAGGAGTGAGATTGAATAGAGATACAAAAAAGGGAAACAAATAAAAAGCAAGGATTGAGAGCAAAAATGAGTAAAATGCATGATATAAATTGACTGGCAGCAGTGGGCTGACCTTGAAATGGAGAAATGGATACAAATACATAGTGACGCTAGTTGGCTAAAAAATAAAACCATTGGGTACCTTTCAATTTTTTTCACATCAAACATTACAAATACAATAAAGGCAACCAGCAGAGATCATGGGTTCCAAACCTCAATCACAAGTTGTCAGAAGATGATCGTAAAAGGCAGAAGACATTCAACGTATTCTGGGGCATTGATGATGGTACAGACTTCCCAGAAGAGCACAGCTTTAGTAGCACGAAAGATCTGAAATGACTCACAGGAAATTGGAGACCTAGACCTGGAACAAACAGAAACGAATTTAAGAAAAAAACAGATGAAGACACAAGACTTGTCCCTCCTTCATTCTGTTTCCTGTAACACTTCAATTTTCTTCAAGTAAGTCAACAAAAATGTAATTGACACCACGATGGGAAATTTTGTACGCAAAGGAGAACATTTTAAACGTGTCACTTTAAACAGAAAGAGATGAGTGCATATGCTAAAACTGGCATACAAGTCATGGATGAGAGTTAGATTTGAGAAAAAGAATAACATTTGACATTTTCAACAACAACAAAAATTGAACTTTAGATGACTTATTTTTGACTATTGAACCTCACAGAAGAATCAAGAAGACAGCAGGCCTGGTAAAGTGATTTCAAGAGGAACCTCACAGTCCCAATAAGCCAGCATAACACAACACAACTGCATCAACTTACTCCAAAAAGTAAAACACAAGAGGTCGTCAACTCTCATATTACTTCGTACACAGGCTGCATATTACTTGTATATTACTCATATATTACCGTTAAAAATCCATAAATATTACCAATTTTAATGCTTTAAGCAAAGTTATAACGAAAAAGCAGCCAAAAATCGGTAATATAGGAGGTATATTACCATATATTACTGTATTACTTCGTACATGCGGGATGTGAGTTGACGACCCCTCGGTAAAACAGCACTAGCAAAGAGTGACATTTGAATAAATTAGCATTCTGGTTTGCTTGATCAAAAGGGTATGAATTCTTGTCAGTCACCTTCAATCAAGCTTCTTTGGGGTGCAAAAAATAGGAGGACGGAGCTTGGCAATTCTTGCAGACAAGCAAGAAGAAGCTGGAGACGGTTGATGGAGACAACCGTTGCAGGAGGAGAATGGAGTAGCGAAGACTGCTTCTTCCATCTTACCAGGTGATAGTTGGGGCAGAGAGTCTTGTTGCAGACCTGTAACACAAATTAAAATAGTATCATTGGGGCAGGGAGAAGCCACATTTCTCAGATGGGATGTTATTTGGAAAGGTATATTTAGCAGATAAGGTTGCAACTCATGATAAAATCGATTAAAATGTTTTGTATTTTGAGTTCAAAGGGAGGCAAACAAGGCTCTTTCATCCGGAAACTTTGCCTCTAAAGTGGTGACAAATACGACAAAAGTTTCAACTGCGAGATGTAAAATGCAGTAAGAACCCAAAATACAACACTGTTAAATTAATATCTTAAGCATTCTTATCTGAGGTGCTTAATTACCGACACAATTCGTAGTGGCACAGTACCAGCCTTTTCTGCTAAGCTATTGTATGAACAAACTTATAGGCAAGAAAATGCCAAAAAACTAGTTAAATTTAAGATGTAAACTTGAATGAAAAGTTACCTGAGAGGACACATCTTGCATCCATAGTCAAGGGAAAATAAGTGAGTTTAATTGATTTCCTGAACAGACAGTGGAAAAAAAATAAGAGAGAAAATAAAGAAGTATTTTAAAGTTTATGATTCAGTGGAATGCAGGTGATGGCTAGTAAACTCAAAAATGGTTTCAAGAGTCACTTCTGTGTGCAAAGCCTGCCTAAAAAGGGGCCAGAAACCAAGTTGACAGAATAAATATGATCTGAGAGCATGCATCTAGTTGATAAAGAGAAGAAGACACACAGTCAGATTGTGACAACTAGTTAACTGAGTTGAGCATGTGTGCAATGTATAAGAGGAAATTTGCACTCAAAATATGCAATTGTCCAACATACACGCACTAGCATCTGGTTCACAGACGGTGTTTGAGGTATGACCTTGCACTAGGAAGTCAAGCAGATTAACTAAAGGCAGGCCCAGATGAGACAGCCAGAACTCACCTGTCAACGCAAAGAGTTCTCAAACAAGTTGCCAGAAGGGCTTCGGAAGAGGCAGCCAAGAAAGAACCATTCAAACAGCACATTAAAAAACCAGTTCCGAGGCTGCAACAGACAGAAGCAAGACATTTCAGAAGAAAGAACCAACACCAGCGGCATGATAGGTAACAATTAACATTGTTTACGAACCAGATTTTAGACACTGTCTAAATTGTCGTGCTCTCTGTGAGTTACATATCAATGCTGGTGATGTCTAGCTCCCACCCAAACGAGTTCTATTACAAAAGTCAGAATCTCAAGATAACGATATGACAAGCATATCACAGAGAATTATTAGAACCCTCAATCCCATAGAGTGGGATCACACTGAAATGTCTGGTCCTGTTTTAAATGGACGCAAAGGAGTGTTACCATAATCAGAATATCAAGAAAATGACATGGCAAGCACATCACATGTAATAGCTATTAGCACTCTAGACAACACAGAGTGAATGCCCACTAAAATGTCTGATTCTGTTTAAAACTAATTCTGTTAAAAGTGGGCGAAAATTTTTTTTCTTCTGTTTCATGTTTAATCAAGAAAGGCTCTACAACAGCTTAACAGCAAACTAGGGCCACAATGTATGCAAACAAGATTCATTTGTATCATTATGTAGGTTCAGTATCAGACTCAACAAAATGAAACTGACTAAAAAACAGTTTACAGACACACTCATTACCCTGACAATATCCTAGGTCAGTAGCCAGTCTATATGACTGGTTATGTACTCACCATGTCAGCATCACAAAAACAATTAAAATCATGCACCTACTTGTTACTTAATGAATAAATAGGACATGAAAGACTATGCCTTGACATACCAAATAATCTTCTAAAAACTGTAGTACTTGAGGTTGGTTGAACTCAGCCTCAACCTCAAACATTCGTAAACAGTGCTCAAACAGTGCTTAAAGAAATCAATCAAATTGCAAATACTTACCTTTCATAGCAACATTCATAGCAAGAACATCTGTCAAAATCAGTACTTCTGGGATTAATTCTGCTCAGCATAAAAACAGATTCATACTGCCACTTTAAATGACACATGTCTTGAATGAAACTAATCCTTTGAAAATTAAATTAATCTCTCTTCCTCATTCTTCAGGCTGTATGTCTGTGAAAATAAAAGTACCGGGATTACATACCCAACAAATAACATCTAACAGAAACATGAATTTATAAAGTGAAAAATACTTACAAAATAATTTTGTTTAACAATGCAGTTGTACAATTGTAACAACACTTTGGGGTACACTGGTCGCCAAAGTAATGTCACCTCTCCAACTTGGCACAGGTTTCCAGAATAGAGAATAAATGATAAGATAAGATGTTCTGCTGAAATTTACGCACTGTCTAAGAATAGGTTCAATGTACTTTGGATAAATGAAACAGAATCAATCCTTAGAACGAAACACCGTATGGTTAATCAGTGTTTATTCTTACAAGCAATATGAAAACAAACATTGCAAACGTAGATCTATCAAATCATAGAACATACTAACCAATTAGTATTCAATGTAACTTTTAAAAACATCTGTTCTAGCAAGGCAGTAAGGGAGATTTACCAGCAACATCATTTCCACACATACACACAGAATTTGATTCAGTGATGTATAACTAAAATCCTACTTTTTCAAGTAATTTTAAATAATAAAAGAAACAAAACAACTCTTTTGGAAAACTGGTTAATAAAAATTGGAATCAGTGAAAGAATGAAGTTTACATTAAAATAAGGTAGTTATGCCAGGGCACATTTTATCGTAACAGGCTTAGCAATGTTGTGAAATGTCTGACAACACACGCCCACAGTTGTCCTGCAGCACTGGTGTGCCTCTGGCAGGCGTCCTTGGATCCATTTTAACAGAAATACTTTGGAGAAGAATTATATCCCCGTATGGACCACCTGTCTTCCTGTACCACTAGCGGTGAGCCGAGGACATACCTAACAACCATGCAAAATGTAATCCAGATCGGCCCAGCCGTTCAGGAGTAGTGTTGACACACATAAACGCACACACAAACACAGACAGACAGACAGACAATACTTTCCAAACCCACTCAAGTAACTATCAAAACAAGGACCTTGCAGTCTGATACATTTTTAGATCAAAAGGTACTTTAGGATCAAAAGAAGTTACATTTTCTAACAGCAGCATACTTTTGTCTTAAAACATAAATGCAATGGGTGATTGAGCTTTTGTGTTGTGCATGCACATGATGGATAAGCAGACTAAAACCTTGACCTTTAACACCATACTTAAATGCAACAGAGCATTTTGGGCATTGCAACAGCACACCAAAATTTTTATGAAACTGCAGTGCTAGCATTCTGCGCTTGGGGTTTGATTGCACTGAACACTGTTTCAACCTTTTTTGCTGCGTCTTCGCCTCAGCATGTCCGCTAATGACGTTAATTCCAGATGTGCTTTCAGCCGTCTTACTAACAATCCTGCCATGGTCTTGCAAGTCAAACATATCACTCCCATCAGGAAAAATGCCTTCTGCGAGCAATGGCTCCTCCTTGATAATAATCTTCAAAATAAAGTAACAGAACAATAGAAAATGTGCAAAAGTTAGGCAGAATGAAACAACATTAATTTGTAGCATTTACAATACCAGCTTACCTCACTTTCTGAGAAAGAGATGTTTTCTTAATGAAATCTTGCAAGCAGGCAGAGAATTTGTTGGTTACATGGTGGTATTTTAGTTGTCCATACATAACAGCTGACCCATTGCTTGAAATTGTTTCCGATTCCATGAAGTTTGTTTCCAGAGCATCACTTAAGAATCGAAAGGAGGTATATAGACAGAGTGCACAGATTTATCAGGTAAAAAAAATAAAATATTATAAAGTAGACACCTACCACTTAGGACATACGTTATGGTCTCATTAACCCCTGGATTTGGTGGTAAAAAAGTAGATGTGAAAAATCCACCTGGATTCACAATCATCTGTCAAAAGTCAATGAACTAAATTGGATCATATTTATAAGATACTAAAATTATACACTGAAGAAAAGGGCCAGCCTTCTATGTTCAATGTGGAATCTGCTTGGGGGCCCGACTCAACATGCTTGAAACTTGAAACTTTACTTCAATGATTTGCTAATGTGGCACTCAATCTTGATGGGATAAGGTTATGAAGCTGGGCAACATAGTCAAAGATATCTTGAAATTCCTTATGTACCAGAAACCTGCAAACAAATAAGGCACTGGGGAAAATACAGAGAGAGAAGACAGCAATCATTTAACAAACAAAAAGCTTAGTCACAGCACGTTTTTACCATTTATTAGCCAAGGAAACCCTGACCAAATCAGAAAGCAGTGCTGTATCATTGGGAAGCATTAACCATTCTGCTTCATATGCGTCGTTCATTAAATTAACAAATGGCACGGCAACACCTCCATCAATAACAGATATTTTCCCTGCAGCTGTCTGCAATCGATCAAATGCTGACGTGTCACAAATGTAGAGGGACATTCCTTCATTGCCCCAAATCCTACCATCAAGCCAAGTGCACATTACTTTGGCTTCGCAAGAAAGGTTAAACTCAGTGACACAATGATATTGTCCATGGTGCCGGATTGACAGACAAAATGCATTCACATCAGCCTTTAATAAATTTTGATCCATGACTTGGCACAAAGCCTGTTCCGTCTCCACAACTTGCCAGCCAAAAGCACCCTGAAAGACATGAAAACCAAATCAAAAAGTTGGTAAAAAATGCAGTTTAACCTCCAACATCAGTTTATAATAACAGAGCATGGATTGAGTGGGCGACAACATTAAAGGGGAAATAAATCAATTAAAATATAGAGTCTGCAAGAGAATTGAAACACAGTTTAGGAGGAAATGACGCATACATGCGATTCCAGTGCAAGTGCTAAAGGTTAACGGGTCGGCTGCTTCAATGCTTGTGCCACTTAATAGCTCTAACAAACTAACAAATAATCGGGATTAAAGGTGCCGAAGTAATTACGTTTTGTGCGACAGTTTGTTCGCTGCTGCTTTTCTGAAGCTCACGGCAAAACAAAATTTAATCTGATCAAACCACACAGCCAGATGCTTTGTTGTGCTGTTGATGTTGATCGGATCGATGCGATCGAGCTTGGTGTAGATTAGGTAACATAACACACATTAAAAAGGTTGACTTTAATTTAAAGCATGAACCCCTTGACGACAATTTGCAGGCGTTGCTTTCAATTTATTTTTTTTTACAGTGTATTTTATTTGAAACCATATAATGTGCTTGATAAATTAGGAGTTGTTTCTGTGTTGCTCCGAGTATCCGGAAGGTTGGATGATCGTAAACTGTATCACTGTATGAAAACTGTATGCGTTTGAGGCCTGTTCCCTGTTGAACGCACCCCTAGAGTCCTAAAGGCCGGCCTCCAGAACTCTACTGTCCCCATCCCGTCACCGTCTCTAGCTTCTTATCCTGTCTCTGGCTTCTTAACCTGTCTCCCGCTTTTCTGTCTAATTGTAAGTGACAAAGATGCTGCCCGACAACTGTCTGAAGAAGGACCGTTACGGATGCGAAACGATAACGGTGGTTAAGGATCATCTTCATGATTTTCCAGCCCTCATTAAGTTTGTGAGACAGAACGGTTATGGTGCCCGCACTGGTATTTTAAAGGTACAGATACAAATGATAAGTCCACATTTTAAGGCTATTGTGTACTGAATTTGTAAAAAAAAGACACACTTTAGGACATTTTTGCATAAAAATTATATTCAGCTAAATGTATGTCCCTATGATCTGGAAGGTCCAAAGTTAAAAAAAAAAAAACACCTTATATTTTGATCTAATGTCGTTTGCAACCCAATTTTCAGTACACCTTAGCCCTAAATATCTCCTGTATTCACACTTTTCTTTTCCTCTCTTTTGTCCATAGCTTCGACTTAGAAGAGAAGACCGTGAAGACACACGGCTAATGAATGACCTTGCAGGGCTCCTCAACCACAAATTTGAAGAAAAAGTTAAACTTCATAAAAGATCAAAGGAGGAATTTGTTTTTCACCCACAAGTTCAATCTTTTTTTAAAGCGTCAGTACAGGACCATGTTTACCAGTATTCTGCAGACTCCTGCACTGAAATTGAAAGATTACAGTTTGTAAAGGAGTCAATGGTGGCAGCTGTCAATCAGAATGAAATTTCTGATTGTTGGTGAGTGCTTCTTGTCATTCTCTTAAAACTTACATGTGAGTGTATGTTCCACCTGCAATCTTCAATTTTGTACCTTCAGTTTGAAGACAGTATGTCTGCAAAGTGTGCTCCAATGCTAATGCACTTGTGGTATTTTAAATTTAAGCGTGCCTTCCAAGCATAATTTTATTTGAAAGGTGCCAGTCAAGCATGCTGGAAATATGAACACTGCCTTGAAGTAACAGAATCAAAACATGCGGTATTTTTAATAAATATTATTTTGAAACAAAGAAAGTCATTGAGCACCTAATGGATTCCAGGTGGATAATACATAATGCACATGAAGAGTTCAGTGACTAGGTGTCCATTCCAAGTTGAAAGAAATGAAAAATTATATTATGATTTTCAGCCAAAAAGCTCTTGAAAGAGGTGGATTGGATGCAATTCGCAGGCATACTTTTGAGGAAATTGAAAATTCATCGACACCCACACCTGAGCTAATGCAGAAACAAGAAGAGTACCAAGACCTTACAGGGACTCAAAAGACTGCTCTGACACCATACCGTACAACTGATGGCCCAAAGTTAATATATGGGGCTGGTATCAATATAGATTTGCCACTCATCATAACGGGACAGTTCTCTATGTCCAATTTAAACACTATCATCGACTTGCTACCCGAGAAGCATGATGGAATTGCAAGTCCATATGCTTACTGCGGAACAAGTCACACAACATTTCCGTGGCACATTGAGGATGGCGGGTTGTTCAGTCTCAACTATGTCATTTCCGGAGCACCAAAACTGCGGTATGTTTGAAGTGTATAAATGAATTTTAAGGTTACTGTAAGTGAAAATCATGTCGTCAGGTTTGTTGTTGCATTACTTTCAAGTTTCCGCATTTGTCGAACCTCTCTCAGAGCCAAAGTTAGAACTCCCGAACACCAAAAGTGATTGACTTCTACGTAAGGAAAAATCTAGTATAACAACATAAATTTTCCCGAAAACTTCTGTAGCTTAGAAACTGTTGAAAGATGCAGTCCAATACGGTGGCACTTCTTTTTTCTAATAGTGAGCAAGGCTAAGAAAAAAAACCCATTAAGTAGTATTTAAATCATTTTTTTTTTTAACTACAGTAACCTTAATATTTTTATATGATCATGGAAAATAGGAATGCCCGGCATGGTCTCTTGATAATTTATGTTTCATCCATTGCAGGTTCGTGTTTCCCCCGGAATGCTTCGGCGCAGTTGATTGCGTTGCCCAATCCTTTAACATTGCCACTGGTCATGCATCGTGTCGTGCCTTACTTGCTGACCACAAGATTCTTGTGGCAGACCCGGAATACTTCAGAAAAAATTTTGGAACACCTTATACAACGGTATGAAAAACTAAAGCAACCCAACGAGGCATCTTTAATTTGTTTCTTTTCCAGAAAATGTGAAATGACATGACGATTTTGACAGGTTCAGAGTTGTTTGCATTTCGTTAATGCAGGATTATTTTGCTGTTCTCTAGGTTCTTCAAGAACCTGGGGATTTTTTAATTGTCTTCCCCTTTGCATTGCACTCGGGAATGAATCTGGGCCGTAATTATGCACTTGCAGCTAACTTCGGTGATGAAGAGTGGATAGAGGAGGGCTTGTATGCGCCAATTTGTGCCTGCAAGTATGGATTTGTCTTGTTATCTTTAAAGCAGTAGCTTGCAAAATTATTTACAATGTTTTAACGTTGTTCCAATTTGTTGCAGTCCTCATCAAGTGCACCTTGACTTTTCCCCAATTTTGAAAGAGTACAAACCTGAGCTCCTTGAAATTTATATGACTGCATCAGGGTCCATGTTTCCACCAACCCATCCGAGGGAAGTTAGGCGATTTCTGACTGCCACAACAGACGCACAGCCTCAACAATCAAGCTCTTCTCCAACAGAAACTTCTTCAAGTCTACTTGTTAAAAAAACACAAGTTGATGGCCCAAAAAAGTTATCAAAAAGAAATCCAAAAGAAGAAAGAAAAGGATTTAAATATCGGAAACTGCTGTGTCCAGAATGCAACAAGTCATTTGAAGAGAACAAGATGCACAGACTTTATGACCATGTGAAGAAGTACCATAATGAAAATAGGAGAAACATTCAAAGGACCATTAAAATCAAGTACCCAGCATGGCAGCCAAAAACTTCCCATGGATTCAGCTGCAAAATATGTGGCTCATTCAGACGTGGGTCAGTTACCCAACTGAAGATGCACCACAGACAGCTACATGCAAATGATCCTTTTGAAGGTGGTGTAAAATGTGAAAGATAAACCCTGTTAAAGCTGTACATGGCTATGAAGCTATAAGTAAGAACTAAATTTGACAAAATCGACACACTGGCAAGATATTCTTGGCAATTGCTAACAAGAATCATAAACAGTAAATAATCTTATTTCTTGCAATCAACCTAAAACAAAAAATTTTTGTGAAGCAGATTAAGACAGTAAAATCAACAAATCGCAGTTTCTGCTGAGGCTTAAATAGTACAAAACCTTTCCGCTACTTTGTGAAAACAATGTTTCAGGTTGCTGACTTGAAAATCTCTATTAAAGGACTAAGCAACAAGGAAACAACGTGTACACTCCAAGATTTTCCCAACAACCTTATCCGTGATGAATGTGTAAGCCCGCAATCAGTGTAATGGCTGTTAAATCCAAGAAGTCTCTCGTAATCAATTGGACTTAGGTATTCAGGCTTCCCACAAAATTCAGCCGGCAATGTTTTTTTATTTTGACCTGGTAATCAATATATTTTCAAGCAAATTAATGAAAAAGAGTTACCTGAAATTTAATTGGTCATTGACTTTTTAGTTGATTACCTGAACGCTGAGCTGCTACGTTTGTAGTCAAAGTTGGTACTTTTTTTACAAGTGCTGTCATGTACGGCTGAAGATAATCTTGCAATTCGAGTCGGCATTTCATTGTATTCTGGGGAGTGTCTTTCTGTGGTATATTGGTCCAGTACAGCCTCTTGCGTGTCATGGGTACATGGTCAGAGGAGCAGCGGGTAATTGGTTCACAGTTTAGGGCCCTGAGCAAAAGAAATTAAAAAAAAACCAGATCTTTTTTACTCTTTTTTTTTCTTATTTTAAACTTGTTACCTTGATATGGATTCTTTGGTTTTATTGTCCATACAGTGTGTGTTTTCAAAAAACCAGAACAGATTGTAGCCCTGGATTGTGCTTTGATGCCTAAAGAAGTTCAGAATTCTAACAAATTCAAAAAATAAATAACCACTACCAGACTTGTCGCCTTCTGGCCAGACCATATCTTGTCGTAACAGGCTTAGCGATGTTGTTAAAGTTCTGCCACTACATTCCTGCTGTGGGCCTGCGGTGCTAGCGTGCCTGTGGCAGGGCTTAGACTTGCCTCCTGAGGTCAATATAAGCGGAATTTTTTTTTAGATGAAATGGATTCCTATACTGACCACTGATAAAAATTCCGTACCAAATGACGGAACTTGGCATGGAAAATTAAGTACGGAGAGAGTACGGATACAGAGGGATACCAGAAAAGTCTGTTAAAATGAGTGTACGGACAAAGCGTATCAGGTCCTGCATGGACATTTTCCGTAGCCATTCATCAAAAATTAGTCAGGTCCAAGTACGGAAACCAAGGCGTACCAAAATGCTCCGTAGAAAGAAGAGCACGGACAAAGCGTATAAGGTCCTCAATGGACAATTTCCGTAGCCTTTTCCCAAAAACTACCAAGCTCAGAGTACGGAGTCAAAGGCGTACCTAAATGCTCTGTTTAAAGAGGGGTACGCTCAAAGCATACTAAGTTCTGGACGGACCGATTCTGTATGGTTCTCTCAAAAAGTAACGAGTCAGACCCGTTCCAAAATTCTCAGTAGGAAGAGGTGCACCAACAAAGCACATTACATCCCCAATGGACCATTTCTGTGGCTTTTCTCCAAAACAGTATTGAAGTAGCCAATTACTGAACTTGGAGCTTTTGTTTTGATGTTGTTGTTCCAACGCTTACACACAATGGGAGTGCCAAAGCCACCAAGGCACTGAAAGGGCCTCATAAGCTGACACAGCAACAGAGATTTGACCACCATTTTTACTTACATTTTTGTTATGGATCAGCAGAACAAAATGAACCCATTCACCTAACTGCATCTGCGATGAGGGCATGATTATATGAGGAATTTTAGTCACCAATGTCCACAACGTTTTAGGTTAGGTTGGATTCATTATTCGAATAATCCAGTTGGGTATACACAACTCCACTGCAAGTGATGCACGCACGACTGCACGAACGGCTCAAGGAAAGGAAGGGCAAGGAACAATATTTCTTGTTGTGGCATTATGTTATTGCAGTCCAATGGCTCACTCTAAATACAAATATTGAAAAACAAAAGTCTGGAAAAGACATGGGCAGCACAAGCAAAACTAGTTGAAAATAAACTCCAGCGCACTCGAAAAGAAAAACAAACTAGAAAACTAAACTACTTCGGTTACGCGGTACGAGATTCGAGATTCAAGTTTGTTTTGGTTTGTTTTCGTTTTTCGCCAATCCAAGGAGAGGCACACTTTCTCATCATCTCTCGAAGGGGGGTATGAAAAATTCAATTTGCAGCTCGAAAACAACCAACCAACAACAACAACAAGAATCGGAAGGGAACGAGTAATAATTAACCTTTTATAAACGTGTAAGGCAGGACGATTTGGAGTCTCCGGCAGCAACGTGTTTGATTGATTCTGCTTCACCTCGTTTATCACAGGTGCGAAAAATTTCACTTGGAAATAATGAGTGCATACTGATAGTTGCCTATTTTCTCCGCTCTTCTGTGGCTTGTGGCGTCTGCTGTGCAGTGCTGTATTGAAACAATATAAAAACAACTTTCATGTCGCACGTCTTGCATAACCTCGCTTCTCTTGCACCAATGTGTTAAAATGCTTGGAGTGAAATGGATTCATTTGCTGTTCTCAATCTCTTTCTGTATTCCGGTGTGTTGCATTTGAAGTAGGCCCATAGACAAGTTTGTGTTTTGAAAGTTTTCGGCGTCCACCTTAAGGTTAATCAGCTCCTAGCTTTTCCTTTTTACATTTCTGTATTAGACCAAACATAGTACAATCACAATGTGTCAGTTTGTTTACAAAATTGTGGAACAATATTACAGTATAATCTAGTGGCATGAAATCTTATTGTATTAATTTCTTGTTTCTAAATGGAAGATTTTAAATCTTTAAACTATTAATACTTGAGTGAACGCACTTATTCACTATTGAAATTTCCATCGTACTCAAGTGTTTAACTTAGTTTTGTTTTCATGTTACAGATGCTGTTCTTCATAAGGACAGAAAAATAAGAGAAATGATGGCAGATGCTCAGAAGCAGACATTCAACAATCGATCCACCTGTGTGAACACCACGCTGCAAGGATAAGAGGAGACTGTCTTCCTATGACTAGGATTTGTGTGTGGTAAAGTATTTCTCCCAAAAATGTACAGATATCCAAGTGCTCTTTTGTTCATTAGACGACCAATCCTGCCTGTAACTTTTCTAGTGAATGGAAGCATCATAGCCTCCTCTAATGACCCACTCCCTTCTGTTCGGATCCTAACCATTTTTTATTTTTTTCGCATAGGTTTCATTTGAATTGCTAGGGACTCGTTTGATGCAGAGTAGCAACATTTTGATAGGAGCTGTTGTACCGTCCAAGCAACCTGATGCATGGAATGCTGGTTCTCAAGAAAGTATCTACATACACTATCAATTTCAGGTAAATTATGAAATGTTGTCATTCATCATAAAGAGAAAAGAAAATGTTTGGTTTTGAATGCATTGATACAAGTTTTGAAATCTTAAAAAATCATTTGTTTTGGGATTTATGGAGACTTCTAAATTCTTTTTCTAGCTCTCGGGTTATTCAAGGCAAACTTCAAGGCAGCTCTGAAAAATGACGGGG
The DNA here is from genome assembly GCA_030522485.1 of Stenchaetothrips biformis. Taxonomy (NCBI): domain Eukaryota; kingdom Metazoa; phylum Arthropoda; class Insecta; order Thysanoptera; family Thripidae; genus Stenchaetothrips; species Stenchaetothrips biformis. The sequence goes on from CM060094.1 coordinate 2,031,759, forward strand.
TGAGGGTGGGCTCCAATAATTATACTAAAGATGACAGTTCATCAAATTGGATGGATTTTATTTAGTTCATGTGAGCTTCTTTGTTCTCACATACTGTCAATATTGTTTCATAATATATTATCACCAGTTTGTGGAAAATCACATTAGTAACTTAAATGTTTTACTTCATTACACTTTTGGCCAGTGAGATTCAATTTGATTGACACATTTTGTTTCTCTTTTCATAGTTATGAAAATTACACTATATAGAAGAATGTACATTACTGATTACAACCAGTGCCTTCAACTGAGGTCCATGAGTTTCAATTTAGTAGACATATTTACTTTCTATTTTCTTTGTCAGGTTTTGAAAATTAAACTATACTTGAATTATGTAGTGAATTCATTACTTAATCTTACTTTTGTTTTAACTTTTCTCATAAATTATTACATATATTGATTTTTAAAGTTGATGAACTAAATTTGTTTTACTTAACAATCATCATAAGTTCTCTTATTAAAGATAAACTAAATTTGTTCTACTTGATTGCAATTAATCTGTTGGAGAAAATATCTACTGTAAATTAACTGTTTCCTGTAGCCTTTTCCAGCTTCTCCTCAAATGATTGAAGCCCGTTGATAAGACGCTTCACTGCATCAGTTAGAGTTAGCACTGTCTTGCCATTCTTTTCAACCCTAGTATCAGAAAAACCCATTCCAAAGACATATCTGCAAGATAAGAAGAGCATGATGAAAAGGGTGTTCAAGGGCAATTATTTTTATGTTTCTGTTAGAAGTTGATACCTTTCAAAAAATTCTACAGTGAATTTCAGGTTGGGGTATTCTAGGTCTAAGACAAAACAGATCTCAAAAAGACTTGTCACAGCTTCACATGCATTGGAACATTTTAAGAGAGGGGTTTGGTCTGCACATACTACAAAAACCTTGGCTCCAATTGGGTCCTGACCTGTAAAAAAGATGCATCATTAACTCATATTACCATTGCTCATATAATTTAACATGCTAGAGAAGCAAAATTACAAATACTGCACTTACCAAATGCAACAATGCACGGTTGTTTCTGTTCCAGGTCAAGCTCTTCCATTTGCAGTGTTCTCTGAAATTGAATATAGAACATCAAGGACCACTCATTTTTCTACTTTAATCAGCAGAATGTTTAGTTTTCATGAACATCCTTACCTCGGCACAAAATATCAGTGAAGACTTGTCCTCTTTGAAATGATTAGCCACCATTAGAAGAACCATCATGAACTGATCTGGTATGCTTAGTTCTTCTTGCTTTTTTTCTGCATTGAGTCGTAAAGCCATATTTTCTATGTTGGCATTTGAGCTTGTTGTCATGTACAAGATTAGAAACCCCAATTTGTTCTCACAAAACTTTTCCATTTCAAGAAAAATGTCTCGGCCAGTCAAACGATTGTGATGTTTTCTCATCATTGCAGGATTAAAAAGGAAGGGCCATTGTTTCACAAGTTTCTTCAAAGCTGGTTCCCTTGTCGCAAGCTCTGAATCTGGATCATCTGGTTTTTTTCCTGTGGTATCATCGTCCTCCAAAACTTCTTCTTTGGCCCTTATGATGTCTCCTCTCTGCAACTCGTAAGTCTTATCTAGGTCTCTACAAACTTCATCGTAAATTTCTTCTATTGTGTCAAATACGTAGCAGTTTTTCAGATGCTCTCTGATCCCCTCTTGTTCAGTTAGACTGGCAGGTGCCATTGCGGGTTCATACTGGGATGCAAGCACTCCTACAGTACCTTTGCCCTTCTTGGCTGAGACTTTGCGTGATTTGTTCTTATTCCTATGGCGTTTTAGAAGATTTTCTACGCAAACCTCCAGGCGATGATTAAAGGAGGCAACTCCGTCTCCAATCACCTTTCCATTCACAACGTCTTTCATGCAATGGTCAAATTCCAAGAACACCTATAAAGAAAGAAAACAGGTAAATTAACTATTATTTTGGCCAAAAATATTAATTCCTATGCAGGCAATTTTTTTTTTATTTTAACTGCAAATTTACCTGATCAGTCACATTCCTGTAAACTTTTCTCCCTGGATGTAGCTGGCTACCAGGCCTTTCCTCTCTGTAACTTATGTAACTGCTAGTCATCTTCTTTGAAATGGCTAACTTTAATGCTTGTTCGTCTTCTGGGTTTGCAATTTCTTTCTTGGCATTAGCCTTCTTTAAGTTATTATAAGCGTTCTGTGGCATATCACTCCATCTAATCCTAAATGAGAATGGGTTTGTCTCTGTCCTATTTGTTCTCTGGTCACGCTCACGTAGTACATCTCTGCTTGAACTTGAACTGGGTTCATCATTTCTCGTTCTGGTACTTGTACTAGCCCTTGCACTTGCAGTAGCCACTAGAAGAAAATTGAAGGCTTAAGGTTAAAAAACAAACTAAAATTGAGACCTTTCACATTATTTAAAACTTGTTGAAAGTCTAATTTACAGTTATCATTGTGGGCTTCAGATGGATAGATGACCATTTAATACTCTGGATCAGATTCTTTTCATAAAACGTTCAGTGTGACAAATATTTTTAAACTGTTAAACTTTCCCTTGTCACATGCACAGAAGATAGGGGGTGGGGGAGCAAACGTAGTGTGTTCTTACCATTAGAGTGTCCTTTCAAAGCTTCCAAAAGTTGGATCTTCTTTAGTGGGCTGAGAGACAGATTTTGCGGCATCAGATCTATTGTGAGGTCTGCAAGGTCCGTCAGAGACGTGACCCCGACGTCAGATGGCGACATCAGGTGCTGAACTATCTGTGCGACCTGCTCAGGAGTTAGTCCAGACACCCTTCCCACTACTTCTTTAAGTTGGGTTTTCAAGTCACTCTAGATATCACGGGACGGGAAATTAATAGAAAGGAAACTGATTTCGCAAACACATTGCACTAGTTTGAAGTCGTGGAACCTTACCATTTTGTCTCGTTCTTTCAGTTCCGTCAGTCCACAAAAGTCTTTTCAAACGAATGGCGATTGTAACGGTAGCGTCACTTCCCGATAGATCATTTCTACCAACCTCTGCTTCCTCCCTATTTGAAAACACAAACCAATCTATTTAATCTTGTTGTCCGGTAAAATGAATTTTCTCAGATAATTGTATTTTTTATTAGTTTCATGGGTCCCTGATCTATTGATGCAGTATGAAAATTTATTATTTTCTTGCTCTTTCGTATTGAACGTAAGCATTTGTAAGTTGGTTAAGTGAATTTGACTGCAGCGCGCCGGACGGAAAGAGCACGAAGTTCGTGTCTCTGTCGAAGGGTCTCTCTCTCTCACTTTTGGCCAGCATAGGCACCAGCCTCGGCCATAAAACAAGAACCTCTCTCTCTCTCACTTTCTGGCCGTACCACTTCTGGCAACGCTGTTCCAAATATTTGTGTTAATTTTAAATATAGTTAGCTTATTTCGGATCCTTTGCACACCGGTACTTTCACGGCTTGACTTTTGGCTGTACTTAATATTGTCAGAGCGCGAGCTTAGCGTGCTAGCGGTGCGTGTTTTCGATAATACGTGCACGGAAACGTCAGAAGTCACATTATGTAAGGGTTATGTGCTGGGGATGCGTAACTTCATTGAAGCCAATTGCTCAAGGTCTTTATTTTCTGTGCCTGCTTCTCATTTCAAATGTAACGATCTGAATTTCTTTTACAGCTTACTGCTCTGCTCGGGTCTTCGCTCACTTTTTTTGGGCGGTTCTGCTCTCTTAACCGTCGAGTGTTAAGTGGTTGTGCTGCAGTGCCAGCAGCAACCTGTGGATCGGATTTTCAAGTTACGAATTTGCGGAAAGGTTAGGTTATTTTATTCCTTTTTTAATTCTTTTTAACATTTTCTGTTTTTTTTTTTTTTTTTAATTATTTTATTTGTGACACTTTGCTATTTTTATTTGTCCTTCATTTTGTCTAGATGGTTAAATTTTCTATCTTTGTTGCAGTTCTGCTTGGATCTCTTCATCTTCTCTGTCATTAATGCAAGATTTGCAGTGCTGCAGCAGCCAAGCTGTTTAATCTGTCTTTCATCTTCATCTTTCTTCTAAGTCATTTGTGAGTGACTGTTTGTTTGATTTTCTTTTCATATAGTGAAGGTTTTTTGCTAAGTAACTCTTTGTTATATCTGCTTTGTGTTTTACATTTGTGATAGGTTACTGCATGGGTTTTCTTTCTTTTTGTCGTCCTTGTGAGATATGCAACAGTCCAGCTGTGTAGTCATATTTATATTTCTTCTGTGTGTAAGTATACAATTTTTTTAAGATTTTATTTCTCTTTAAGTGTTGTGTTTTGCCTCATGATTTTCTTTACTATTGATCTTGATTCTTCTGAATTGGCACGTTTTCTATTCCATCATTATTTTTTCTTCCTCCTTACAGTTCACTGCTTGTGCTGATAATCCATAACTTTGGCTTTTTCTTCGCTTCTTGTTTACCTTGTTAGTAATTGTTTGGTGAGTATCACTTAAACTTTTAAATGAATGTCATGTTGGTTTTTTTTCATTTGTTTTTAAAGGATTTTATCTGACAGTAATGTGTCTCTTTTTCTTTTACTCTTCAGAAATATGGATGAACCTAAGTTTGTGTGTCCCAAATGCAAGTTAGCATATGCATCTGTCAATTTGTATGCTGCTCATGTTAAAGTGCACCCATCTTTTCGGAACAAGAAAAACGACAAGATCTACATACCTTGTTGTTTTGGTTGTGACTCTAAATTTGCTTCGCCAGAATCCTTTCAAGTTCACATAACAACATTCCATAAAGAAGTAAGAAAGAAGGGTCCAAAGCAACCACTACCTTCTAGTGTAATTTGTGGTGTTAAGTGTCCTTGTTGTGATGAACAACTGCAACATCGTCAAACATACTTGAGGCACCTTGCAGATCATTTGAAAATTGAGCCATTTAAGACAAAAGGAATTATATGCCCACTTTGTCCACAACCAGATGAGAAGAAAAAACAGAAAGGAACAAATTTGTGTGATGTTCTTAAATTTCGAGTGCACACTGCTCGTTATCATCCTGTTGAGAATCGAGACTTTGATGTCCCTGAAGTTTCTGTAAGTATTCCTGCTGGTGGTTTTCTAGTTTCTCCTCTACCTTCTGACTCAGAGAACATGGTAGTTGATCAAGTCTCAGAAGGAGGATCATTTGATCAAGTCTCAGAAGCAGGATCAGAAGACAACTTGCCAGACGCTCAATATGTAGAAAACTTCGGATATGAAGACAATGTGTATCCAGATAACCTCATCAAAGATCAAATGGCTCAATACTACTTGAAACTTGAGTCTGACTTTATCTTACCTTCAACACAGGTTCAGGACATTTCTAGTGAGATAAAATTTATTTCGGAACTGAGTCATCATGCTCTCAAGAATGCTTTGGTGGAACAACTGAAGGACGCTGGTTTAGCAGAAGATGTTATAAATTCAATTGTGAAACAAACTTTCAAACGTGATCCTGTCTTTAACATCCATCACAAACATGAAGATGTTGAACAACTAAGTACTAGCCATCTCAGACAGAAATTTTGGAAGGAGCACTATCCCTATATACAACCTAAACAAATAAAGGTTGGTATTGATGTCAGTGGGAAAAACAAGTATGCCCATTTTGTCTCCATTCGTGAAGGTTTGACTGCTTTACTAAGAAATGAGAGTGTGAGGAAATGCGTAAGAAAGTCTTTTGAACCAAAGCAACCATCTGACATATTAAAAGATTACACTGATGGTACTGCATATGCTGAACACATGAAGCAGCATCCAGGTGGGAAGTGTTTGCAACTTCTTTTATTCCAAGATGCATTTGACTTTGATGCTTTTGGACCTTCGCAAGGAGTTTACAAAGTTAATGGTGTGTATTATACCCTTGGGAACTTACCAGCAGAGTATCGGTCTAAGGTTGATTCTATTTTAATGACGTACTTGATGTTAGAAAAAGACATGAAGCCCTCTGTGCAAGAAGAGTTACTGGACCATGATAAGGTCAAAGAAATTTTTAAACCTTTGCTTGATGAATTAGAAGACTTAAAGATAAATGGAATTGAATTAGATGGAGAAATTATACCTGTGTGCCTACTTTTCCTCATAGGTGACAGCCTTGGACAGCACACCATAGGTGGATTCGTTAAAAGTTTCTCCTGTGAATTCTTTTGTAGGTACTGTCCCATATCTAGAACAGACTTCAGAGCAACACCCTATAAAGTCAGACCACTCAGGACTCCAGACCAATATGATCGAGCAGTGAGGATTATAAAGCAAAAGTGGACTTGTAGACGAAATATAATTGTTAAGAATGTTGGCAAGAAAGTGAAGAGACTGAACGCTGATGGAACAGATACTGTGTTAGCAAAATGCTCTGCTCCAGGCATGAAAGCCATCTTAAAGAAGAAAGTTAGTAAAGATAGTTTCAAGAAGCTCTGTGCATTAAACTTTCAAGGTGTGAAATATCGACCTTCACCTTTCAATTCAGAGGTACTTGGATTCCATGTGTGTGCACCTGCTATGCCCCCCTGCCTCGCACACGATCTATTTGAGGGAGTTATCAAAATTGTACTTCCCAAAATTCTCAAGAGTTTCATTGACAAGGGTTGGTTTGATTTTGAAACCCTCAATAGACGAATCAAAGCCTTCAAGTGCAAAGGAGCTGATGCAGGCGATGCACCCACTGTTCTGAAGGGTCTTGAAAAATTGTGTGGCAGTGCAGTTGAAAACTGGAACCTGTTGCGTCTCCTGCCCTTTATTATAGGCGATCTGATTCAAGATGAGGAGGATATCATGTGGCAAATGTACCTTCTTTTGAAGGAAATTTGTGAGTTGGTTTGTGCTCCGTCTATAACTTTGAAACAGGTAGCATACCTCAAAAAACTCATTCAATATTATGTTTGTCTATTGAAGACTTTGCTGCCTGACTGCTTGACTCCAAAGTGCCACTGGCTCGTCCACTACGCTGATTTGATAATGATATTTGGCCCCCTTATTCGTTTGTTCACACTAAGGTTTGAGAGCAAACATATGTTCTTCAAAAGAGTCGGAGAGGCTTGCAAATGTTTTAAAAACATCACGAAGACGCTTTCCAAGAAATATATGTTCCGGTTTGCCTATGACCATAGTAAAGACATAATTCCACACCGTCTTGATTATGACTCATCTAAATCTTCACCCTTGAATGCTAACAATCTGTCAGAAGAAATTGCAGCTCTGATTCCTGAAGATTTCACCTGTGATGATACAGAAAACTTACTAAAAGTTACTTACAACAGTGTGGTGTATAATGTAGGAGATGTCATGATTTTAGACCATGCTGACAATGCCCTGGATCTGGAAGTTGGGGTCATTGACAAAATATTCGTTCACTGTCAGGAAACGGTACATTTTGTCTTTCAGCAGAAGAAGGCTGTGAACAGTACTCAAGGCTATTATTGCCTTGAAGGAGGTGCACCTAAGAGATTCACAATGAAGACGCTAGATTTGCTACCTGATTACTACCCCCTGCCTGTGTATGAGTTTCAGGGTCATCCATGTATTACACTCAAGCATTCAGTTACATGCATGATGCAGTAGGGTAAGAGTTAAAGGAACTCTAAAGTTAAATGTGCTGTGTCTTACCAAAATATTATATTATTTCTCCTTTTTTTGCAGTGCGCAGTCATCAAGTTCATTCAGGAGTTGTGAGCTGTACAGCAAGCTCAGCGCATCATTTTATAATCAAATTTCATCTCATTGACAAGTGAGTATTTCATACATTAAATTTCCCTTTTTTGCCTGTGTTGGATTCTGTTTGATTTGCCCCATTATCATGCTTATATCTGATTTTCTGTATGTTACAGTTTGTTGGGTTCTTTGGTTTTTTATTTGCTCGCTGCTCACAAGCAAGATGTGGTCCTTCTCTTCTATACCCGCCTTACTCGGGTCTCAACCACACTTTTTACCTCGTTAAATTTTTGGTGAGAACAACTCATATTTTTATAGTTTGTTGTTGTTTTTTGGTAAATTAGTTACTTCTCAAGAATGTGGTATTAATGTGTCTGTTTTTCTTTCTCCCTCCTCAGAAATGGCTTGACATAAAATTGACTCTTATCACTTTAAAAAGTGTTCTTCCCAGAGATTCTATTGGGACACTGAAATAATTACCTGCTAACGCTTATCCAGTCTATTTTTATTACCTTCAAAGTGACCAATGTATTGCACTTGAGTACTCAGTATATCATGCATGTTGCGAGGTACGGTTATAAAAAGGCAGTCAAGCTCTGAAGAGGCAGTGTGTGGCCACTAACATGCTAAATAATTTCTTCTATTTTTCAGTGCCGCCAAATCTCACTGACAATTTAGTGCTGAATATTTATTGTATGTCCAACATACACTATCAAAATATCTCCCTACAGGAGCTTATTTTGCCAATTACAACAGAGTTTTGGTCATTCCAAGTTATCTAGTGGAGGACCAATGTGAGTATGTGTGTTGTGCAAACAATGATCAACTAGCTACAACCAGTACGATTATAATCCAAGGTAGGTGGTTACATGTTCCACAGACGTGCCTAAATACTATTATGAGCTTTCATTCTAGTTTTCTGTTGTCATTAACTGAATCTCCCTTTCAGCTGAACCATACTCCACTGTTCCACTTCTGGGCAAGCAAATTAACTTGGACCTGTGGAGCATTGGGTATACCAGGTATTTTTGTCCGTGGTTGAGAAATCGAGCAGAACAGAATGTCAACTGTCTACCTCCTGGATTTGGGATGGTACCACATCCAAGATAATGTGCTGTCAATTAGTCATCTAGACCCTCAGCGTAATCAGGATATGTTTCAATGCTGTGACCAAATCCAATGTAGAACACGATAAGTATTTTATGTAAGTGCATTGTATACAACTTTTCTCTTAGTGTAACATTTTTTCAGTAAAACTATATTTATGTTATGCTTTGCTTCAGCTCTTCTGGCATCTCTTAAGAAGTTGAGACCTGTGGTGCAGAGGGTGGCAATGCAATGTGACTGTGAGTTGCAACCCTAAAGCAGCTTCAAGACCCAAGTTCATGTGGAAAAAATATGGCAATGTTCGTGGTATGTTTCTTGTAATGGAAATCTTAACCATTTAAAATATTTCAGTTTTCAATTCTGATTGATATTTGATTGCAGGGAGTGGAGGGTGTCCAATCATCCCAGAGCATGGAAATATGGTCAACAAGAGATGATGATGGTACTCATTTGTTTTCAGCAGAGAACAGTAAATAGCAGAGATGATGGCTTTGGACCTCTTACAGTCTTGGGTATGTGTTAGTGTATATACATCAGATTTATTTTTAGATTATTGTCTTGTGATGCTTTGTCAGTTGAGATGCTTGTTGTAGCTCATAATTGGACCCACAATGGAGAAGAAAGGAGAAAGGATTAGCAGGTACAGTTTATTTTCTCTGTTACTGTTACATTCATACTTGTGTGAATTGTGTTTTCTAATTCATTTTTTGCATTTCTTTCTTCGTTTAGAAAGGTTTTGGACATATATAAGCTAACCTGCTTTCACCAGGTTGTATATGAGTTCAGAGTTGTGGCTGCCAATGCTCTTAGCAGCCCCAGTCCTCAGTATGACATACCTCCACATCATTCTTATAAATCCCCATCCAAGATTGGTGGCGGTGGTGGAAAAAATTGAGATTCTATTATCAAATGGGCTGTAAGTATATTTTTATTTGGTTGAACATGTTTCTAAATTTTACATGTTGTAAAGATTTAAAAAAAAAAAAACTTACCCATTTCCCTTTTTAGGTCATAATGGTTTAGGCATTTAATTATTTCAAAGTGTTTTTGCGAAGGACTGAACCCGACACTGACTTCCCAAGAACAAGATAATGATTGCATCGCTGATTTCAGAGCGTGCATTGCCATCCCTGGTATGATGTTATGGTACAAGCAGTAAATGATGTTCAGGACAGGTTTCAGCATTTTCATCTAATTGAATGTCCTTTATGTAACATGGCAGGTGGTTGACCAAACTCACGAGAAGATCAGAGGAAAATTGATTGGATACAGGGTGAGTGAGATCTTTCCTTTTGATTTTAATCTTGTGAGGAAGTACTGCAAATGTAGTGTATGATTCATTAAATATTACAGTTTTAGTATTGGGGAAAGTACCCAGAAGAAGAGGATGCTGTGTATCTCCACAGTAATCCATGGTCTCTGATAGTCTGATTCCTGATGCATACTATTTTGTCAGGTCATGGCTTTTTCTAAATGCTACTGGAGAAAGACCTGAGAGTAATTGTTAAATTGGTTTGTACCTCACTCTACAGATAAGTTTTTCTTGACCTTCGCTCTGCTATTTTTCATACTTTTCTTTTTCTTTCAGTAACATTCAGAACCACTCATAAATTGTCTTGGCAAACCCAGCAATTACCTGTGACATGATTTCTTAAGTCAACATAACAACTGTTGCTATGAGGCATTCCTCCCTTCGCTCAGCAACGGAATGACTGCAGCAACAGTGTTACAACTACCTCTACCTTAAGGTATGTTTTATTTTCTGTTGTATCACCTGCCTTCTTATTGAATTTATTCTTATCCTCTCATCGTCCATCTATCATGTTTTCTCTTGCTTTAGGGTTCGACTTTATTCTCGCCTAATCATTGGACACAGTTTTAATTGTTAATAAATCAGATCTCAGAGGATATTAGCAATGGCAAGTGTTCCAGAATCTTGTTTTTAATTTTAATTCACAATTAACAAAATAAATTCTGCAGACATTTGTTGTTATAGACAAGACTAGAAAGGAACATACTCTACATTATCATGTGATAGTGTAGGCTATTTACCAATCAGGCTATTTACCTATGTTCTTCTAGGTAAACTATTTTACTGAATTACAATACAATCTGAATGGTAACAAGGTTAGCTCATGTTGAACTTACAAATTTTTTAAAGTTCTTTTATGTAGGTGACTCATTGCTTCAAATAGTGTGTATCAATCTTATTATATTGGGACAATGGAATAATCACTTGTTGTGTCAGCAAGTGAAGCCCCTGCTAGTATGATTTTCAGAGTGATCAATGTATTGCACTCAAGGACTCTGTATGCATGTTTGCAAGGTATGTATATGTAAAAGCAGCAAAGCACTGATGATGCTGTGTTTTGTCGCTAACATGTTCATTAATGTCTTCTCTTTTTCAGTGCCGGTTAAACCCACCGAGAATCCAAGTGCTGAACATGTTATTTATTTTCAACATCATCATCATCAACAGCTGGCATTGGTGTTTTCAGTGAGGAGCAAAATGAATTGAAGGAGAGAAAGTCATGTAAGTTTTGTCAAACTCTGTGACTGTAATAATACGTAGGTGTACCACTTCTCTTCACTCCTCAAACATTTTTTTAAAAACGCTCTGTCATTTTACAGGTGTCCTTGTCTTATCCTTCTTGGCTTTTTATGCCAATTTTGGTCTTATTGATCAAGATACTGGAGAAATGGTAAAATATAATTACCTCTTCCTGTATTTGATCTAAATACTACTGAGCGAATGGTCTGTATCTTAACTTTTGTTTTGTCTCAGTAACTGCTGTTTTTCTGATTTATTGATAACTTCTATAATTTTTATATCCCCTCTAATACATTCTGCTACTTCCCATAATTTCCCTTTTCTTTCAGTAACATTCAGAACCACTCTTAAATTGTCTGGAGAACCCAGCTGTTACTTTTGACATCACAACAGTTTACACGAAGCATTCCTCCCTGCCGTCAGCAATAAAATGACTGCAACAACAGTGCTACAACTGTCACTACCACAACCACAAGGGGAGAGAGACATGCGTGTGAGTTTTCTATCAGACATTTTCATATCTTTTTCAGTTTCAGGAATTTAACCAGTTTAATTTAAGAATGTTCTATTTTAGTTTTCAGAGGACCTTCTGGCTTGGTTTTGACCATTTTTCTCTGTCGCCTTTGATCTCTGGCAATGATGCAAGAGACGGTTACAGGAATTTCTTTTCATTCGTTATCAATCAATATTGTGTAAGTAGTTAGTATCTTTTATTTTCTGTCTCATCAACTGCCCTCTTACTGAATTGATTCTTATCCTCTCATTGTCCATCTAATACGTTTTCTCTTGCTCTAGGGCTTGACTTGATTCTCACTTAAGCATTGGACACAATCTTAATTGCAAGAAAGTGAGAAACCAGATCTTAAAAAATATTTGCAAAGGATTTTTAAATATTCTTTTGGAACGGTATGACAGTTCGTATTCAGTTTAATTTTATACAGACTTTTGTTATTGTAAGCTGGAGTAGAAAGGAGCAAAATCAATCATGTGGAGACTAGCAATGGACAGTGAGATCATTTATTTGCTATGAACTGGCACAAGACATTCAAACAAAGAAGAAATGGTACAAGCATTATCAGGTATTTGCTGAAATATTTTTCAACTTGAATTATTCATAAAATACATATATTCTAAATTTAAACAAGGTGACAAGCTGAATGGGTTGTTTTAATTTTTTATTTAAGGTGGACTTACATCAGACATGCAAGCAAAGAAAGAAAGTAAAGCAAGACAAGCAAACGGATTCGAGCACTGTTGACGACAGTCTAGCAATTATTAGCTCATACACTACAAAACATACAAAAAAAGTAAAATCGCAACAGGCTTCATAAGGTATTGCATGTTAATTACTTCTAGCTGAATAACATTCTGAATTGTAGCTATGGTGCTTTGATTGAACTAATTAATTGTATTAATCTTCAAGGTTTCACAGAGGTCTCCTTCATTTACATAATGATGGAAGTTATGACATGAGCATGCCATAGTTGATTTTTGAGGTGAGTATTATAATTCATCATTCCTTTTTATTCTGTATTTTTTGGCTAAGATTTTTCAAACACATAGTACAAACTTTTTTTTCTACTTTCAGCTGTTGCCATAGCATTTACAGAAGCAATGTCCCATGGTTGGTGCCGTCATAATTGAAGAACAAGTGGAGTCAGAGATGTGAACGGGGCCAGCGTGCAGCAGAGATGACTAGTAGTAGCAAAGCTCACATGCAACACACCAAAAAAAAAACAACACTCAAGACAAAAATTTTCAGGTAACTTGCCATTTCACTTTATCACTTAAATTAGTTCACTAAATTTGTTTATTATTGTTATATTTGTTTGTAGGTGAACTGTTAAATCGAATGCCATTAGAAATCAATTATCAAGAGGAATCAGAACTCAAGTCATAGGTGGAAGTAAATAGATGATTATAACAGTTATCCTTTCAGGTGAGATTAATGCTATTATTTTTTACAGTTTGAAACTTCTCATTTTTCATTTCATTTTCTCTCTAAAATATTTTTACAGACTGTCAGTTGTGTGTGTTTTTCTTTTTATCGGCAGCAGCAACAGCTGTTATCCCAAGTCTGGATGCAGTCAAGAGTCAAGGAAAGGTGCAGGCAGTGAAGTTGATCAGAGGCTCTTTGAGGACAGAGCTGTGCTGACTGGTAGCAGCATACATGCAACACACTCAAGCATAACCCATCAGCTGATTTGTCTACATACTGGAGGATCTGTTAGCCATTATTGAAGGAAGAACTTTTCATACAATTTGTTCTGTATGAAATAAAATATGTTGTTCTTATGGTGACTTCATATATTTGTATTCCTAAGTGTGCCTATTGTGCTCTGAAAGTCATAACTATTTTCTGTACTTCCTTAAAGTGGAATCATCTGCATGTTGCTAGTTTTCGGTACCTGGTTTAGGACCAGATAAATTTGTCCAATTAGTGTACACATCTCATCCGTACCAAGTACTTCCGTCCTTTGCTGGGTTTCAGTGCATGATTTAGGACCAAATAATTTTTCCGTTAAATGTACGTATCTCATCCGTACCAATTACTTCTGTACTTTGCTGGGGTTCAGTACGTGGTTTATGACCATAATAATTTGTCCGTTACGCATATCATCCGTACCATCAACAAGACAGTCACTCTCCGTACCCTTCAGGAGTCTACGACATGGCCTGCTGGCTTTTCTTAACTATCCGTCTTCTGTACATAATTAAGCCATTAAAATATTGGTACGGACAAACCATACTTTTTCTGTACTGGGTACGGAACTGGTACGGATGGTCCAGATAAATAATTGACCAGACTTTTTCCGTACAAAAATCCGTACTTTTTTCCAGCAGTGACCTATAGCACGCATCAGACTATATGCACTTTTATTTACTGCCTGGGTCGCACTACGACACATCTTGCAGGCATTATTTTCGAATTCTCTTTTAACACTGCATTTTATTTGAAACCATACTATGTGATTGATACATTACTAGTTCTTTGAAGGTGTTGCTTTTGAATTGTGACGAGTATGCGGAAGGTTGGATATCCTGAAACCGTATGAGAAATTCATGCGTGTGGTCTCTGGTCTCCGGCTACTTTTCCGGTCTCTGACTACTTTCGACTCTGGTGGACTTCGGCTTATCTTTGTTAAAGCTGCTACACAATGATGTTCCTATCCAAGGACTCCCATGGATGTGACATGGTTAATGTTACGAAGGAACAATTGGAGGATTTTCCAGCTTTAATCAAAAAATTACGTGATAGGGGTTATGGTGCGCGCACTGGTGTCTTGAAGGTATTACTGCAGCTTACTGATTTGTGTCTTTACGTGCAATCTCGGCTCGTCTACAATGGCAGTAGGGGTTGTGAGTAAGATAGTTGCATTAGAGAGTAAAGGAGTTGTATAGTAGCAACGTGAGAATAAACTTCAAAGAGGTTAGGTGCGGGTGTTCTCTTTACCTAAAACGCAGAAGTCTTTATTTTTCTTACAGGGATCTCTGCTATTTTCTTGAACTGGTCTCTGTACCTCTAATGTGAGTGATGTAGGCTCGTTGAAATTGGATGACATGCAGCAAACATCCTGGAACTATTAAGTTTCAGTGGTTAAGTGTGAATTTATGTTGTCAGGATGTTGAAAATTTATGTAATTTCTATGGGATAAAATTTGACCTTTTTGAAAACCTAACTTTTAAAAAGAATTTCCTATAAAATGTGCAGCAAATCAATGTGCTCTGCATGGGGTATTTAGGATATTGACTGTAATCAAGTTCATATTAATATTTAGAAAACCATCAAAGCTCACTTGACGCACCTTCTTTTCCGAAAATTTGCAGTAACAAATCATTGTTGGATTAATTTACAAACAATATGCAGATCATCTTCCTGCACAGTCGGAAGAGAAGTTTGAATTCATGTATCAACAAATGTAGGGAAGGGCTGCCAAATTATATCCCGCTGAAGTCACTTTTATGGGTGTTGAACCTTTTGGAGGTTTGAGACTCAGGTTTATGACCAGATCAAAGGTTATTAGCTGCATCCAATTTGAAGAAGCGCACATCAAGCACTCTTGAAGGACTGACACCAGTTCAAGAAAAGAACGGAGAGCCCTTAACAGTTCTTTCCGTAGTTTTTTTCTCATAGTGAGGGATTGAACCAAATCTAATCCATAGTTCACACTCCTTCATCCACCCACTGATTCAGTGATTATCTTTCCATTGTATAACTACACCAATATCTATTACTAAATGCTTTATCCTCATCTTATTACTCCGTACTCCTACAGCCATTGTAGATGTGCCTTTACACACTTTCCTAGTCACATCTTTTGTTAATAGCTAAGACTTGCAACAACAGACAGGAATGATGCCAAAGTGCCAGCAGTACTTTTGTTGAAAGACTCCAAGCACCTATTTTTGTCCAAGTGTCCAAGTAGTCATTTTCCTTAAAAGCATCGTGTAGCAAGATCATTTCCATGTCAAAAAATTGAGCCCTTTGGCATCAATAGTTCTCTCGGTGGCTTTCACTGCTCAGTCAACATCCCAAGTGCAGTAGGGTCACCATCATACCACAGCTGTTGATCCTCTCTTAGAATGTCTTGTTTCTGTTTGTTGCAGTATTGGACCAAGGATTGAGTGTGCTGTTTGGACGATTCACTCTTGGCTACCTTTTATGACCCTCTTCTGGCAACTTGTTAGACAGGCTTCGCATGAAGAGGTGAGTCCTTTCTCAGTTGACTGGCTGGAAACTACACATACTACACATTGCAATGAACCATGAACTTGAAACTACTGCCATATTTTTTCCAACTTTCTTTCAAAGAAATGTAATGTAATCACTTATTTTTCTCTCACTTTGGCTACAAGATGTGCCTTCTCTGGTCAGTTTTCATCCAAATTATGACTCAAAATATTTTATGCTATTTTCTTGCACATAGACATAAGTTTGTTGATAAAATAGCTTGGCAGAATGGGCTGCCATTGTGCCAGTGACAAAAGTGTTGGCTATAAAGCAGCTTGGATAGGAGGACTTAAGTCATTATTTTCACAGAGTAGTATTTTGGGCCCTTCTTTGATTTTGGAACTCAGAGTTGAAAGTTTTGTTTTACTTGTCGCTACTGTGGAAGTAAAGTTGCCTCATGAGGGAATCTGGTCTGCCTCTCTTCCAACTTTAAGTCGCTCAAAATATATTAACAATCTAATAAATAATATCTTTGAGCAGGTGTCTTTATTGGAGGATGCTCTTCGCTGCAATGACAGGGACGGGTGGAATGCTGAAGTTGTCAACCGCTTGGAAGCTGTGGAGTCACCATCACCATGGAGTCGTCGGACCAGAGAAGACAAGTGATCATATATATTTTTAACGGGGCAGATTCCTTGGAGTCTTCATAGCAAAGAGAAGATACATGTGCTCTTGAATTTAAGATTTAGTGGAGGTTTTTTGTCAGAATTATTTTCCTTCTTTGTAATTACTTTTGATGTAAATTAACCAGATGCATGATACTTCTCTGGAAGTTATGAAATCCAAAATGTGCTTGTTTGTGATCAGATTTCACCTTTTCTGTGGCCTCTGCATCAATAAGTTCACTTAATTCACGTCCCATCTTTGTCGTGTTTCTTGTCTGTTCGCTAATGCTACTCTGTGAATCTGTGTTGCAGATCCACAGCAAGGTTCCAGTTTTCAGCTTTGACAACTCCAAAGTGGCAGCCCTTTCTGGTTCTGCACTTCAAGTGTGAGGTGAGTCTCCTAACCGTCATTCTAAGCCTGCTGTACACTTAATTTTTTGTGTTAGTTTGATTGCAAGAAATACCTTTATTTTCTGTTCAGTTTTCTTTTTTGTGCTTTCTTAGATAATCAGGCCAGTGTGTTGAATTTTTCAAAACTTACTCAAACCCACTGCTTCTATGCCATCGTACAGCATGCTCTTGTACCTCTTTTGCTTACATTTGTCACATTATAAAATATGCTCCCAAAGTCAACCTTTTCTGGTGGCTGCTGCATCATTCCAAAAACTTAATAAACATAAACATCTTCTGTGAGGAATGTGCCCTAATGATACTATGTTTATAATTGTTACAGGTCTCCAAGAAGACCCTCGAGCCCAATTTCTCCCTGTTGAGATGGAAGACGCAGTCTTAGCTACTTCATGACCATCTGCAACGGTGGTCTCCAACAACCGTCTCCAGCTTCTTCTTGCTTTCCTGCAAGAATTTCCACCTGCCATCCTCCTATTTTTGCATGGTAAAGAAGATTGATTGAAGGTGATTCCATGAATTCATACCCTTTACATCTATCAAAGCACACTGCCAATTTCTCAAATCTAACTCTTAGCCATTACTTCTATGCCATTTTGATGAAAATTCATCAATCTCTGTCAGTTTAAATTGTAACATTTTAAAATAGCTCCATACCTACATTATTACCCTTCAAACTTATTCTGGTCAGCATTTTACCATAATATTTTGTAAAGCATTGTCAACTGTAATACTACCATTTTGCTTTCTGACTAACATAGAGGTTGATATTTAATTAAGTTGTGACTTTGCTACACAGGGATACTGTGATATTTAGATAACAAGTTACATCTCGTCTGTAAAGACCACTGTCTTGAAATTGTATAACTGTTATTGCTGTCCTTTTACTTGATCCTATTTTAGTGATGTCCCTTCTCTGTGGCCTAAATGTCACTGTGTCCATCTGTTGTCGCAGGTCCAAAACGAGGTTCCAGTCTCCAGTTACGACAACTCTAAAGCTGCTGCCTAATCTACCTCTGCCCTTCATCCGTCTCCTTTCTTTATAGTGCAAGGTGAGTCTTCAAACTACCTTTCGAGGCCTGCAGTGGTTCAGATTCTTTCTTTAAGATCATTGGAACAAATTTGACAATTTTTGTTCAAGTTTTCTCTTTTAAGTTTCAAACATTGTTTACCCAGTGTGCTTATTTTGCTGTGCCGGTTGCCCTGCCATTTCCATAGTCATGAGTGTTGAACCTTAGACTTTTAATGTTTTGGTGCTCTTTGTTGCATCTTGAGAGTTGGGCAGGCTGCACTTTGCATTCCAGCTGTTGTCTCCTCTCACTGTCTCCAAAAACTTCATTTTTATTCAAATCATTTTTATTACCATTTAATGAAAGCCAATCAAGTTATCTATTTTCTTCCACTTCCATGCACCATTACTCAATTTCTATTCACATTATGCATTTTAAATATTGGCTCCTGAGCTTGTGGAATTTCAAGGGTTAGTCTGTCTGCCTTCTAATGCTAAGTCAAATATCCTTCCCAAATAAGAATCCCCATCTCACAAGTGTTGTAGCTTTCACTTCTAATGTTTTGCTCCTCTTTGTTTAATTTTTCTGTTTGGACTTTTATTATCCACTGTGTTAATTTAGTCAAATGTCACTCTCACCTACTCCTTGCAAGCCATCCTTAGCCAATGGTCTAAACCAAAAACTTTCCCTTCAAAATCATGTCTTTTCTAGTGTCCTCCTTTCCGTCATCTCAAATTTCCTCCTGGCCTGTTTACAGGAATCCAACAATGTGAAGTATTGTTAGCTTCTCTGTGGTGCCCATTATCTTTGTATGTGCCACTCTGGTTGCAGAGTCTTGACCAAGGTCTGTGTGGAGAAAAAAAGCTGATACGAGGGCCATGGTATACCATACCCTGAGGTACCCCAAGGAGTGGGTGTTCCTCGTGCCGTACGCTAATTGAGGGTTCGGTGGGCGTGGCTTTGTCGCGTGGGGAGGGGGTCCACGGTTCGCTGCAACGCGAATTGCTGTCCGGCTCGTTGAGCGTCCCTAACCTATCCTAACCTAACCCATGTGAAAGGGCGTAAGTGACAGGGGCTTAAGTGAAAGTGGCTTAAGGTGAAAGGGGTCTTAACTCCACGGTACCAAACCCAACCTAACCTAAACCTGGCCTAACCTAACCTAACCTAGCCTAACCACATAGTCCTGCCCTAGCCTAACCTAACCAAACCAATCCTGGCCTAAACCTAACCCCAAGTGGGAAGGGCTGTCCAGTGAAAAGGGGCCTAAGTGCAAGGGGCTCGAGTGAAGGGGGCCTTGGTCCGTCACGGTTCGGTGCGCGGGAGCGCGTCCCTCACCCAACCCTAACCTTTCCCAAGAGAAAAAGAGCAACTCGAAGGACGGGTCAGTGGAAGGTCGTAACTCAAGGACTCGGTCTCGCGGGGTATTGCCTGTGGCATGGGGTACCGCCGCAGCTCGGCGTATCGCCTGCTAGCGCTCGCCTAATGCACGTCGAGCTTGCGTGCGGGGTATCGCCCCCCTGGCTCGGGTAGGCATCCCTGCAGCCTGACTGTGCCAGCTGGGAGGTTCGCTGCGTGCGCTCGCGCGCCCGGCGCCGCGACCTGCTCGGTTTGGTGGGGGAGGGTCGGTGTTCGCGCGAGCACGCCGCCCTCCTCCCCCCTCCCTCCCCCCGGCCCCTGCAAGCCTCATCTCACCGGCCCGCCTCCCCCCCATCCCCCTGCCCGACGCCTCCGCCCACCTCCCCTCCCCGCCCCGCCCACCCCGGGCCTGCATGCGACTCCCGACCCGCCCCCCCTCCCCGTACCCACCGTACCCACGGTCAAGGTTCAACGATGGGTGAAAGTGATTGCGCAACCTATACCTTCTAAACTAGCACTCCGCTCCTGCAAGGTCCGTTCCATGTCTGGGTCCTGGGTCCGCACCTCGACACCCTCACTGCCCGACGCACCGTCCCTTGCCGCTGGACATCGGGTAAGCCGCTCCCACCGTCGCCCTCTGATTTTGCGTGCTTCCTGTCCTCCGTCCTACCACCCCAACGTCCTTGTGCACTGTTGTCCTGTGTGTGTGTGTGGTGTGTGTGTGTGGAATCTTTCACATTCCGCGCGAGAACCATATCGTCCTCGCCGTGTACGCGTTATCTTATATTTTTCTTTCGCGTCAGTCGAGCCTTGTTTTCCTGTGTTTGACCTCAGTGCGTGGTGAGTGGCGCAGCCGTTCGCAGCGTCGCACGGCGTGCGCGCCTCTCCCTCTCATAGGTGTGGGGCGGCTTCCCGACGCTGTTCAGTGATAGTTTATCCCTGGACGACTTGATATCTTATCACCTCAGCCACGCATCGACGATGACACAGACGATTTTGTTTGGAGCGCGCGGTAGTGGCGTGCGTCCTTGGTGTTTTGGTACTCGGACGGGCCCGGAACGAGTCCTCTACACGCGGCTGGCCCTT